>OW388289.1:24551766-24586766 GCA_936450465.1 Gibbula magus | reverse complement strand
GAAGGTACAATAATTACAGAACTTCCACTGCCTAGTTTTAGTTAAAGCTTAACACAGTAATATATTATATTGTATTGTATTGTATATTGTATTGTATATACAGTATATATCGCTGATTTTATTTCAAGAATGTTTAAATTATATTATAAATCCGGCCTTCGAGAACATTGCATTTTTCTACAATTCATAACATCCATATATCCTTGTCTTCTTCATTTAACACCAACTTCTAAAATGCCTCTCAAACAGCTGTCCAATATACACTTGTAAGAGGTCAAAAACTGAACCAGTTTGAACCAATGTAATCGACAGGTGACGTTCCACGTGACATCCATTATTTGCTGTGTACCATCCATGTTTCTATATCGTGTTTAAGTATTTGCTTGTTCTATTTGTCTACAACCGCATGTTCGTCTTCCATGGTAGATTAACAACTCATCATGACACAGGGAAATCTTAATTAAAAGGAGGGTTCTATCGGGGTATTTTTTGTGGAAACGAAATTGGAGAGGATCTCCCCGTTTATAGAAATATGCTACTAATACATGATTAAAACACAGTCAAATTATAAGATATTAATAAAGGTAATATTTTGATAAATTTATATTTCGCAACTTAATAAAGACAAGCGTACATTTGTTGAAAAATAAAAACAATGAGAACTGAAGCCATTCATCGGCGCTGCGTTTTTGGGAAAAGTTACGACATAACAGCAAATTGTTTATTAGTTTTATGACACGCTATGTGTTACCATGTGAACTTTCTATCAGTGTATATATTTTATCATTAAAATGTTGTAAAATTAGGTAAAATATAGCGTGTTTTCATTTCACGTAATGCACAAAATCCAATATTTAATATCTAGCTCCAGACAGCGAGCAACCGCTCCGTGACGTCACTAATATACTCGCTGCCATCAGAAGGTGTTCGGGTGAGAAAGCTCCAATACAGCGCGTGCAACCAGTGATTGCTTTCACGTTCCAAATGCAAACTTTTAACTCTTAGGATTCGCAAAATAACTCCGTACAGCGACACCAGAAAAGAGGCCGTCAAGCTAATATTGTTGTGGTTGTATTACGTTTTCCATCGCGTTATTGAAACAATTAGATTTTTCGTTCAATTGCCGAGTCTATTAAACATGATATTTTTAACCAAAAACATAAACAATACTTATATTCATACGCCTAACGCATAAAATATATCCTCGAACCGATTGCTTGGTATATTGGCTAAGCCTTTGGTTCTTAGCTATACGTGACGTCATATTCAATTGTTGTCAACTGGGTTGACAACAATGCCCCCGTGAAAGATGGCAGGGCCACTACCGTAGAGCTCCTCGGAGGGAGAGCGCCCTGATTTGGAGGTTGATTTAATATATGAGAATATACTATTTTCCATACGGCATGTAGATCTGATTCAGACAATGAACAATAGTGAAGTATAGTAGAAATATAGTTTTCTGCAAATAAACTTAATACCTCGTCCATTTTACATATGAATTTATATCGTCTACCCTCGGTAAAAGCGTAGCTCAAATGGGTTGCGCAACTAAGATAAAAGACCAGTCGGTCGCGCACATGCAAAACTAGTCATTTAACTCAGTTGCGCAACCCACTTGCGCTACAGTTTGCCTGTGATGTGCCAAACGCGCGAGAGCTATTCTATGGACTGATTCCCCTCCCACGTCATAGCTTCATTACAGACTCTCTGTCCCTGGCTATGTGTAAACCTTCCTGCTTGTAGTAAGATTTCCTGTGATAGCGTAGCAGCGTATACCACGAAGATCAGAAAATATAACTAGATTCAGCAAGGCTTCAATTAGTCATGGAGACTGACACCAGTTACATATGACTTGCAGGGAGAGTTGGGAGAAGGCAGATTGAGGACGTTATGTAATAGTCTTTCACGGCTGAGGCCTTTCTCAAAGTGCACCTGCCTTCGATACGACATTGTTGAAAATTGTATTCATCCTGTCTACTGCCCCTTCATCGATTTCAGGAAACACAATATAGATTGACAACCCATTATCTGAAACGTGTTCTACTGATGACTTAAAGCTTACTTAAAAGACTTACTACTGTATCTTTATTCCAAATACATAGGCCTACTTGATGTTATAAAAGTGTATGAATCACTCCATTAGTAATCAGTGAAATGGAATCTTACTGTAGGTCTGTGGTCTAGTAATCATTAATAAAACATCTCACACGTTCAGTATGGATTTAATTATTATCGCTAAGCATAGACTTGAAGGTCAGCCCGTGTCACTTCATATAGAGATGCAAAAGTGTCGTTATCTCAATGGAGCAGCAACTGTTGATGATATCAGCCGATCAATCTCAGATGTACACTCAGATCGGAACAATGACAGTAGCAATTAGTGCCATTGTGTCGGGTTGGTGTATTGATGTGTGAACGCCGGAAGATCTATACCCATAGAAGCGGCCTCCTTTCCGGTCGGGAGCACGATACAGATACATCAAGTAAGTGTAATTAGTGATCATGACATTTCACAACCTTTTCTTTGATATTGGAAATCTCTGCACAAATAAACTGACATTGATGTGCCACCAGGTTGTAACGGTGGCTGTATTTGTTGAACATAGTTATTGAATTACACCACAATGTGTTTGAAAGAATGGGAAAATGGCGAGTTTTTAATGCAAAGGTGTCTGAATTTCAGCTTGAGACGATCAGCAGTATGGAAAACGCGTTACCACAACCACACAAACGATGTTACCACAACCACACAAACGATGTTACCACAACCACACAAATGCGTTACCACAACCACACTTGTAAACGCGTTACCACAACCACACAAACGCGTTACCACAACCACACAAACGATGTTACCACAACCACACAAACGCGTTACCACAACCACACAAACGATGTTACCACAACCACACAAACGATGTTACCACAACCACACAAACGCGTTACCACAACCACACAAACGCGTTACCAAAACCACACAAACGATGTTACCACAACCACACAAACGCGTTACCACAACCACACAAACGCGTTACCACAACCACACAAATGCGTTACCAAAACCACACAAACGCGTTACCACAACCACACAAACGCGTTACCACAACCACACAAGCGATGTTACCACAACCACACAAACGCGTTACCACAACCACACAAACGCGTTACCACAACCACACAAACGATGTTACCTAATCCCACCCAAAAGAATGTCAAGAATATGTTTAGAGATCTATAGTGTAAGCTCTATCAAAGTTCAACGTTCAAGTTCAAAGTTCACACATCAATACACCAACCCGACACAAGTGCGAAATAATGTCGAGAATATGTTTCGAGATATACGAAGAGTAATCTCTATCAAAGTTCATATGATGCGCAAAATAATGTCGAGAATATGTTTCGAGATATATAGTGTAAGCTCTATCAAAGTTCATTAGATTCGCGAATTAATGTCGAGAATATGTTTCGAGATATATAGAGTAATTCTCTACAAAGTTCATATGATGCGCAAAATAATGTCGAGAATATGTTTCGAGATATATAGTGCAATCTCTATCAAAGTTCATATGGTACGCGAAAGAATGTCGAGAATATGTTTCGAGATATATAGTGCAATCTCTATCAAAGTTCATATGATACGCGAAAGAATGTCGAGAATATGTTTCGAGATATATAGAGTAATTCTCTACAAAGTTCATATGATGCGCAAAATAATGTCGAGAATATGTTTCGAGATATATAGTGCAATCTCTATCAAAGTTCATATGGTACGCGAAATAATGTCGAGAATATGTTTCGAGATATATAGTGCAATCTCTATCAAAGTTCATATGGTACGCGAAAGAATGTCGAGAATATGTTTCGAGATATATAGTGCAATCTCTATCAAAGTTCATATGATACGCGAAAGAATGTCGAGAATATGTTTCGAGATATATAGAGTAATTCTCGACAAAGTTCATATGATGCGCAAAATAATGTCGAGAATATGTTTCGAGATATATAGTGCAATCTCTATCAAAGTTCATATAATACTCGAAAGAATGTCGAGAATATGTTTCGAGATATATAGTGCAATCTCTATCAAAGTTCATATGATACTCGAAAGAATGTCGAGAATATGTTTCGAGATATATAGTGCAATCTCTATCAAAGTTCATATGATGCGCAAAATAATGTCGAGAATATGTTTCGAGATATATAGTGCAATCTCTATCAAAGTTCATATGATGCGCAAAAGAATGTCGAGAATATGTTTCGAGATATATAGTGCAATCTCTATCAAAGTTCATATGATACTCGAAAGAATGTCGAGAATATGTTTCGAGATATATAGTGCAATCTCTATCAAAGTTCATATGATACTCGAAAGAATGTCGAGAATATGTTTCGAGATATATAGTGCAATCTCTATCAAAGTTCATATGATACTCGAAAGAATGTCGAGAATATGTTTCGAGATATATAGTGCAATCTCTATCAAAGTTCATATGATACTCGAAAGAATGTCGAGAATATGTTTCGAGATATATAGTGCAATCTCTATCAAAGTTCATAATATAATCGAAAGAATGTCGAGAATATGTTTCGAGATATATATAGTGCAATCTCTATCAAAGTTCATTGGATTCGCGAAAGAATGTCGAGAATATGTTTCGAGATATATAGTGCAATCTCTATCAAAGTTCATATGATGCGCAAAATAATGTCGAGAATATGTTTCGAGATATATAGTGCAATCTCTATCAAAGTTCATATGATGCGCAAAAGAATGTCGAGAATATGTTTCGAGATATATAGTGCAATCTCTATCAAAGTTCATATGATACTCGAAAGAATGTCGAGAATATGTTTCGAGATATATAGTGCAATCTCTATCAAAGTTCATATGATACTCGAAAGAATGTCGAGAATATGTTTCGAGATATATAGTGCAATCTCTATCAAAGTTCATATGATACTCGAAAGGATGTCGAGAATATGTTTCGAGATATATAGTGCAATCTCTATCAAAGTTCATTGGATTCGCGAAAGAATGTCGAGAATATGTTTCGAGATATATAGTGCAATCTCTATCAAAGTTCATATGATACTCGAAATAATGTCGAGAATATGTTTCGAGATCTGTAGAGTAATCTCTATCAAAGTTCATATGATACTCGAAATAATGTCGAGAATATATGTCGAGATATATAGTGCAATCTCTATCAAAGTTCATATGATACTCGAAAGAATGTCGAGAATATGTTTCGAGATATGTAGTGCAATCTCTATCAAAGTTCATATGATGCGCGAAAGAATGTCGAGAATATGTTTCGAGATATATAGTGCAATCTCTATCAAAGTTCATATGATACTCGAAAGAATGTCGAGAATATGTTTCGAGATATGTAGTGCAATCTCTATCAAAGTTCATATGGTACTCGAAAGAATGTCGAAAATATGTTTCGAGATATATAGTGCAATCTCTATCAAAGTTCATATGATACTCGAAAGAATGTCGAGAATATGTTTCGAGATATACAGTGCAATCTCTATCAAAGTTCATATGATGCGCGAAAGAATGTCGAGAATATGTTTCGAGATATATAGTGCAATCTCTATCAAAGTTCATATGATACTCGAAGTAATGTCGAGAATATGTTTCGAGATCTGTAGAGTAATCTCTATCAAAGTTCATATGATACTCGAAAGAATGTCGAGAATATATGTCGAGATATGTAGAGTAATCTCTATCAAAGTTCATATGATACTCGAAAGAATGTCGAGAATATATGTCGAGATATATAGTGCAATCTCTATCAAAGTTCATATGATACTCGAAAGAATGTCGAGAATATATGTCGAGATATATAGTGCAATCTCTATCAAAGTTCATATGATGCGCGAGAGAATGTCGAGAATATGTTTCGAGATATATAGTGCAATCTCTATCAAAGTTCATATGATACTCGAAATAATGTCGAGAATATGTTTCGAGATCTGTAGAGTAATCTCTATCAAAGTTCATATGATACTCGAAAGAATGTCGAGAATATGTTTCGAGATATGTAGTGCAATCTCTATCAAAGTTCATATGATACTCGAAAGAATGTCGAGAATATGTTTCGAGATATATAGTGCAATCTCTATCAAAGTTCATATGATACTCGAAAGAATGTCGAGAATATGTTTCGAGATATGTAGTGCAATCTCTATCAAAGTTCATATGATACTCGAAAGAATGTCGAGAATATGTTTCGAGATATGTAGTGCAATCTCTATCAAAGTTCATATGATACTCGAAAGAATGTCGAGAATATGTTTCGAGATATGTAGTGCAATCTCTATCAAAGTTCATATGATACTCGAAAGAATGTCGAGAATATGTTTCGAGATATATAGTGCAATCTCTATCAAAGTTCATATGATACTCGAAATAATGTCGAGAATATATGTCGAGATATATAGTGCAATCTCTATCAAAGTTCATATGATACTCGAAAGAATGTCGAGAATATGTTTCGAGATATGTAGTGCAATCTCTATCAAAGTTCATATGATACTCGAAAGAATGTCGAGAATATGTTTCGAGATATATAGTGCAATCTCTATCAAAGTTCATATGATACTCGAAAGAATGTCGAGAATATGTTTCGCGATATGTAGTGCAATCTCTATCAAAAGTTCATATGATACTCGAAAGAATGTCGAGAATATGTTTCGAGATATGTAGTGCAATCTCTATCAAAGTTCATATGATACTCGAAAGAATGTCGAGAATATGTTTCGAGATATGTAGAGTAATCTCTATCAAAGTTCATATGATACTCGAAATAATGTCGAGAATATGTTTCGAGATATACAGAGTAATTCTCTATCAAATTTCATATGATACGCGAAAGAATGTCGAGAATATGTTTCGAGATATATAGTGCAATCTCTATCAAAGTTCATATGATACTCGAAAGAATGTCGAGAATATGTTTCGAGATATGTAGTGTAATTCTCTATCAAAGTTCATATGATGCGCAAAATAATGTCAAGAATATGTTTCGAGATATATAGTGCAATCTCTATCAAAGTTCATATGATACTCGAAAGAATGTCGAGAATATGTTTCGAGATATATAGTGCAATCTCTATCAAAGTTCATATGATACTCGAAAGAATGTCGAGAATATGTTTCGAGATATGTAGTGCAATCTCTATCAAAGTTCATATGATGCGCGAAAGAATGTCGAGAATATGTTTCGAGATATATAGTGCAATCTCTATCAAAGTTCATATGATACTCGAAAGAATGTCGAGAATATGTTTCGAGATATGTAGTGCAATCTCTATCAAAGTTCATATGGTACTCGAAAGAATGTCGAAAATATGTTTCGAGATATATAGTGCAATCTCTATCAAAGTTCATATGATACTCGAAAGAATGTCGAGAATATGTTTCGAGATATACAGTGCAATCTCTATCAAAGTTCATATGATGCGCGAAAGAATGTCGAGAATATGTTTCGAGATATATAGTGCAATCTCTATCAAAGTTCATATGATACTCGAAGTAATGTCGAGAATATGTTTCGAGATCTGTAGAGTAATCTCTATCAAAGTTCATATGATACTCGAAAGAATGTCGAGAATATATGTCGAGATATGTAGAGTAATCTCTATCAAAGTTCATATGATACTCGAAAGAATGTCGAGAATATATGTCGAGATATATAGTGCAATCTCTATCAAAGTTCATATGATACTCGAAAGAATGTCGAGAATATATGTCGAGATATATAGTGCAATCTCTATCAAAGTTCATATGATGCGCGAGAGAATGTCGAGAATATGTTTCGAGATATATAGTGCAATCTCTATCAAAGTTCATATGATACTCGAAATAATGTCGAGAATATGTTTCGAGATCTGTAGAGTAATCTCTATCAAAGTTCATATGATACTCGAAAGAATGTCGAGAATATGTTTCGAGATATGTAGTGCAATCTCTATCAAAGTTCATATGATACTCGAAAGAATGTCGAGAATATGTTTCGAGATATATAGTGCAATCTCTATCAAAGTTCATATGATACTCGAAAGAATGTCGAGAATATGTTTCGAGATATGTAGTGCAATCTCTATCAAAGTTCATATGATACTCGAAAGAATGTCGAGAATATGTTTCGAGATATATAGTGCAATCTCTATCAAAGTTCATATGATACTCGAAAGAATGTCGAGAATATGTTTCGAGATATGTAGTGCAATCTCTATCAAAGTTCATATGATACTCGAAAGAATGTCGAGAATATGTTTCGAGATATATAGTGCAATCTCTATCAAAGTTCATATGATACTCGAAATAATGTCGAGAATATATGTCGAGATATATAGTGCAATCTCTATCAAAGTTCATATGATACTCGAAAGAATGTCGAGAATATGTTTCGAGATATGTAGTGCAATCTCTATCAAAGTTCATATGATACTCGAAAGAATGTCGAGAATATGTTTCGAGATATATAGTGCAATCTCTATCAAAGTTCATATGATACTCGAAAGAATGTCGAGAATATGTTTCGCGATATGTAGTGCAATCTCTATCAAAGTTCATATGATACTCGAAAGAATGTCGAGAATATGTTTCGAGATATGTAGTGCAATCTCTATCAAAGTTCATATGATACTCGAAAGAATGTCGAGAATATGTTTCGAGATATGTAGAGTAATCTCTATCAAAGTTCATATGATACTCGAAATAATGTCGAGAATATGTTTCGAGATATACAGAGTAATTCTCTATCAAATTTCATATGATACGCGAAAGAATGTCGAGAATATGTTTCGAGATATATAGTGCAATCTCTATCAAAGTTCATATGATACTCGAAAGAATGTCGAGAATATGTTTCGAGATATGTAGTGTAATTCTCTATCAAAGTTCATATGATGCGCAAAATAATGTCAAGAATATGTTTCGAGATATATAGTGCAATCTCTATCAAAGTTCATATGATACTCGAAAGAATGTCGAGAATATGTTTCGAGATATATAGTGCAATCTCTATCAAAGTTCATATGATACTCGAAAGAATGTCGAGAATATGTTTCGAGATATGTAGTGTAATTCTCTATCAAAGTTCATATGATGCGCAAAATAATGTCAAGAATATGTTTCGAGATATATAGTGCAATCTCTATCAAAGTTCATATGATACTCGAAAGAATGTCGAGAATATGTTTCGAGATATATAGTGCAATCTCTATCAAAGTTCATATGATACTCGAAAGAATGTCGAGAATATGTTTCGAGATATGTAGTGTAATTCTCTATCAAAGTTCATATGATGCGCAAAATAATGTCAAGAATATGTTTCGAGATATATAGTGCAATCTCTATCAAAGTTCATATGATACTCGAAAGAATGTCGAGAATATGTTTCGAGATATGTAGTGCAATCTCTATCAAAGTTCATATGATACTCGAAAGAATGTCGAGAATATGTTTCGAGATATATAGTGCAATCTCTATCAAAGTTCATATGATACTCGAAATAATGTCGAGAATATATGTCGAGATATATAGTGCAATCTCTATCAAAGTTCATATGATACTCGAAAGAATGTCGAGAATATGTTTCGAGATATGTAGTGTAATTCTCTATCAAAGTTCATATGATGCGCAAAATAATGTCAAAATTATGTTTCGAGATATATAGTGCAATCTCTATCAAAGTTCATATGATACTCGAAAGAATGTCGAGAATATGTTTCGAGATATATAGTGCAATCTCTATCAAAGTTCATATGATACTCGAAAGAATGTCGAGAATATGTTTCGAGATATGTAGAGTAATCTCTATCAAAGTCCATATGATGCTCGAAAGAATGTCGAGAATATGTTTCGAGATATATAGTGCAATCTCTATCAAAGTTCATATGATACTCGAAAGAATGTCGAGAATATGTTTCGAGATATATAGTGCAATCTCTATCAAAGTTCATATGATACTCGAAAGAATGTCGAGAATATGTTTCGAGATATGTAGTGCAATCTCTATCAAAGTTCATATGATACTCGAAAGAATGTCGAGAATATGTTTCGAGATATGTAGTGCAATCTCTATCAAAGTTCATATGATACTCGAAAGAATGTCGAGAATATGTTTCGAGATATGTAGAGTAATCTCTATCAAAGTTCATATGATACTCGAAATAATGTCGAGAATATGTTTCGAGATATACAGAGTAATTCGCTATCAAAGTTCATATGATACTCGAAAGAATGTCGAGAATATGTTTCGAGATATATAGTGCAATCTCTATCAAAGTTCATATGATACTCGAAAGAATGTCGAGAATATGTTTCGAGATATGTAGTGCAATCTCTATCAAAGTTCATATGATACTCGAAAGAATGTCGAGAATATGTTTCGAGATATATAGTGCAATCTCTATCAAAGTTCATATGATACTCGAAAGAATGTCGAGAATATGTTTCGCGATATGTAGTGCAATCTCTATCAAAGTTCATATGATACTCGAAAGAATGTCGAGAATATGTTTCGAGATATGTAGTGCAATCTCTATCAAAGTTCATATGATACTCGAAAGAATGTCGAGAATATGTTTCGAGATATGTAGAGTAATCTCTATCAAAGTTCATATGATACTCGAAATAATGTCGAGAATATGTTTCGAGATATACAGAGTAATTCTCTATCAAATTTCATATGATACGCGAAAGAATGTCGAGAATATGTTTCGAGATATATAGTGCAATCTCTATCAAAGTTCATATGATACTCGAAAGAATGTCGAGAATATGTTTCGAGATATGTAGTGTAATTCTCTATCAAAGTTCATATGATGCGCAAAATAATGTCAAGAATATGTTTCGAGATATATAGTGCAATCTCTATCAAAGTTCATATGATACTCGAAAGAATGTCGAGAATATGTTTCGAGATATATAGTGCAATCTCTATCAAAGTTCATATGATACTCGAAAGAATGTCGAGAATATGTTTCGAGATATGTAGTGTAATTCTCTATCAAAGTTCATATGATGCGCAAAATAATGTCAAGAATATGTTTCCAGATATATAGTGCAATCTCTATCAAAGTTCATATGATACTCGAAAGAATGTCGAGAATATGTTTCGAGATATATAGTGCAATCTCTATCAAAGTTCATATGATACTCGAAAGAATGTCGAGAATATGTTTCGAGATATGTAGTGTAATTCTCTATCAAAGTTCATATGATGCGCAAAATAATGTCAAGAATATGTTTCGAGATATATAGTGCAATCTCTATCAAAGTTCATATGATACTCGAAAGAATGTCGAGAATATGTTTCGAGATATGTAGTGTAATTCTCTATCAAAGTTCATATGATGCGCAAAATAATGTCAAAATTATGTTTCGAGATATATAGTGCAATCTCTATCAAAGTTCATATGATACTCGAAAGAATGTCGAGAATATGTTTCGAGATATATAGTGCAATCTCTATCAAAGTTCATATGATACTCGAAAGAATGTCGAGAATATGTTTCGAGATATGTAGAGTAATCTCTATCAAAGTCCATATGATGCTCGAAAGAATGTCGAGAATATGTTTCGAGATATATAGTGCAATCTCTATCAAAGTTCATATGATACTCGAAAGAATGTCGAGAATATGTTTCGAGATATATAGTGCAATCTCTATCAAAGTTCATATGATACTCGAAAGAATGTCGAGAATATGTTTCGAGATATGTAGTGCAATCTCTATCAAAGTTCATATGATACTCGAAAGAATGTCGAGAATATGTTTCGATATATGTAGTGCAATCTCTATCAAAGTTCATATGATACTCGAAAGAATGTCGAGAATATGTTTCGAGATATGTAGAGTAATCTCTATCAAAGTTCATATGATACTCGAAATAATGTCGAGAATATGTTTCGAGATATACAGAGTAATTCGCTATCAAAGTTCATATGATACTCGAAAGAATGTCGAGAATATGTTTCGAGATATATAGTGCAATCTCTATCAAAGTTCATATGATACTCGAAAGAATGTCGAGAATATGTTTCGAGATATGTAGTGTAATTCTCTATCAAAGTTCATATGATGCGCAAAATAATGTCAAGAATATGTTTCGAGATATATAGTGCAATCTCTATCAAAGTTCATATGATACTCGAAAGAATGTCGAGAATATGTTTCGAGATATACAGAGTAATTCTCTATCAAAGTTCATTGGATTCGCAAAATAATGTCGAGAATATATGTCGAGATATGTAGAGTAATCCGTATCCAAAGTCCAAGGTGGTATACTATACCATATAGAGGATTAAACCAATAAAATATATATCAAATCGAGTTCTATAGTTATGGAAAGTCATGACAAATTTGCCCCAAGGAGATGATAGGCAATGTGTTCAGTTGTCTGCAGCTTGAGGAGAGGGGTTATGTAGTAAATAATGACCCGGTGCCGAGCGGTTATGGCATATAAACTCGCGAGGGCGTCAGCCCGAGCAGAGTTTATTGCCATAACGCGAGGCAATCGGGTCATTATTTGCCTTACACTCCCGCGGAACACTCTATTTATAAACTAATTGTATATATGCATTTTAAAGGAGTATTTTGTTGATTTGTACGACATGATCAAAATATATCAGTGAATTATTCCCAATACTCCCATGACTGACTCGAAAGGAAGGTTTCAAACTCAATCATTCATTCCATACATAAATTAGACATAAATTGGTACCCATATATACATATGTATATATGATACTAGAAAATTTGTAAATACATCCTAGACACAAAAGAATGAACACTCATCGGTATGGATCCTCGGTAGCTCCATTGGTAAAGGCGCTGCTCGACGATATAGAGGTCCAGGGTTCGAATCCCACTTTCGTTACTTACAAAGTTTTCATTTCTAATTTGACAAAATTTCCAAATTTTACAAGTCCATCTGTTTCCGTAGGTTGAATATCTCATAACCGACCATGGTGGTTATGAGATAACCAACCTGCGCAGATGGTGGTTATGGCATATAACTTGCAACTCAAACAAAAGAAATAACTTCCCAAGGGGTGTAAAACTCAGTACTAGCTCACCGGGAGACACTAGGTAACATTTTGCAAACACGAGTAACCTTTCTCTTACCTGGTTAAATGTTAACGCATTCCACGAACTGTGAGTTATGTGAGACCAACTCGCTACATAAGATAGGCCGTGTATTAGAAGGGACATCAATCCCTGTGTAGACCCCTATATATCAAGAGAACAACTCGTCTGGAGACCATTGTAGCCCAACTTCTCAATGCAAGGCATAACTCTTGCCAGTCTCCATTACTGGCTGATTTAGGCCTTGCAGTATTTCCTTACAAAATCTGTGTTTCGAAATCCAGGCCCGCTATGCATTTCTGGTGCAGCGATTCACTATCTTGACACAACAAAGCGAGGGAAATACCGCAAGGGTTAAATCAGCCAGTAATGCCAACTGGCAAGAGTTATGCCTTGCGTTTGGAAGTTGATTGTAGCCTTACATCACACATAGAACAGTGATATTCACTCTGAACGAATTTACTCAAGAGTAAATATTCAACGACATGTCCAAGGCTTGTTTATGCTAACTATCGTTTTAAACCAAGAATCTAATCTAATATGTTCAAGATCACAGATCATTTCCATATTCCCTTGGGCATTTAATGCAAATCATGTATGCCTGATACATTCATATCTACATAGATCAACTTACATTTAGGAAGACGTGTGTTTGGCTTTTTTTCAATTTCGTTTATGAAAAGATTATCGTTATTCAAATTTCAAACGTTTTAATTAATTCTGCTATGAGAATTTTAATGTGATGTTTTCATTTCCAGTTTGGTAGACAGTCAGACGCCGTTTATCCGTACTATCTGGTAACAGTTGAAAATCGTCCGGAAACCGAGCCATGCGGTTAAGCATTTTGCATAGGAATACATTGAGAAGATTTGAAATACTAGTGTGCGGATGACCGGGTTTCCGAGTAAAAGGGGTCTGAATGTATCATTGTTCATCTTTCAATATAACAAGGATCTCCCGTACATTATTAATATATGTAGAATGTTTCATAATAATAGTGCATATTTATAAAGCGCGCATATCCACGCTCGAAAGCATGTTCAAGGCGCATAATGCTAATAAATAATAATAAAAATAGTGATGCACATTTGAGTGTGGACGGTTCACACAAACACTAATAACAAGTCCATGTATAGAATTGCTGCGAATACGAAAGTACATATAAACTATAGTATAACCATACATCATCATATACAGCAATTGTGTTAAAAGGACACACATGAGTTGAATATTTAATCGATTTTAGAGAATTCCTTGTAAAGTTAATATGTTATCATACTTTTATAATAGCTACACAGATTTCTCGTTAGATTACATTCTTGTGCACTGAATAAAACTTTAACAATCCACTTAGAACTACTACTGGAACGTCATATTTTTCAATATATAATGCATGTCTGAACCAACGTGAATAACCGCAAGGTACAACCATAGCGCTGGCTCTTGTTCTTCACAAACCTGAGTGAAATTGTCGATCTATAACTTTCTTTTCTTATAATGAGATACGTATAGGATAAAACAATCTCTTCCCACAGAGGTGACTACCTTCAGATTGATTCCTATATATGCTATATCTTTGCTACATGTTTGTTTATACGGAAGGTAAGGTGTTTCTTTCGACCGATAATGCCGAAGGAAGAAACAATGACCCATTTAACAACGCTATAAAAGAGTGCAATCTAACGTCAAACGTAACCCTTCAATTAATATAAAGTTAGGATCGGAAATCTGAAGGGATTAACCTCATGCTCTGCGTATCTCATTATAAGAAACGTGTTGCAAGTGTATTTAAACAGACATAAAATATAAGTAGCATACTCTGATGTATGAAACTGTGAGGACTAAACATGTGTCTATATGAAATACATTCACAATATACTTCCTTCGACACAAGTATATTTGTTTATACTCTCGTAGAAATGTGGTTGCGTTTATTTTGCACGCCAATATAGTAAAGAATCATACCGATTTTCAGTATCAGTAGTTCAATAGTTCATTTTAATACTTTAATATTGATCCGCTAGTTTGTTCTTATCTTATGTTAGAGTATGTCAACATAAAACCACTTATAGTCATTGAAGTAAGTTGATACTTTTAAAAAATAACTTTTAAATTTGATACTTTTTTCTACTTCTACATGTAAGATCTTATGTATTGATTCAAATATAAATGCCTAGAAATCTCAGGAAACCTACTTGCCGACTTTTGCATCAAACAATTTCACGGGAGTGTTTTCACAAGTTCCAATTGCATTTAAAAGCACATTGAGCCCTTCATCATCTGAACAGGAATGTGGCGGTCTTCCCAGAGAATGACTGTGACACAGGATAATGCTCTGCAGAGGTTCTACATCAGTGTTGACCTTTCGTTATGTCTGCATGTTGTTCAATACGTTATTAACATCATGTGAATTTTGTTTATTGTCCTGATATTATAAAGTTGCTCAATACAGCGTTATCAGTAATTACGGAATTGTTACAGTGGACTCGCGTTTCTTTTGCTGTTCAGTATATTTTCATTAATGCTAACTTTTTCCAAAAAACCTTTGACAGTAAGTTTACTGAAAAATTGGCGAGTTGATGGTAGTGCACATACTTAGGGCATCCGTGCCCTGAATGAAAATAGCGTGTAACGTTTACGAAAGCCTCTATGAGCTCAAGTCACTGATTTGAATAAACTTGATATGTTATGTTCTGTTCACTGACAAGCATTAATTGGAATGTTTGTCTTGCATCACATTTACTTTACGAATAATGTATACACTATGGCATTTACTATCTATAAAAGAAGAGAAAAACAAATAATTCAAGAAACAGTCTGACTTGTGTGAAGACCGTAGAAATCGATGTTATCCCCGTCTTTGATTTGTTGTATGCTATTTTTATTATGTGTGATCTATCATTTTCGTTTTAACCGTATGTAATGGAAAGATTACTGTTTTAATGGAAGAGGATATTGTGGATTGTCTGGAGACTAATTGAACGGTAAGCTTACAGTCTTGTTTATGAAGACGTCGTTACTTATAGCTCAAGTGAATGGTTATTGCTCTAAGAGCAGCGGTCTCTGTGAAGCTTATATCAGACTTATTTCTCTCCGTTCTGCTGAATAGATATACTCCCAGAGAAACCGGATAAGTACGGTCAGCAGAGGGTCTGCTCATCAACCAGAATGCTGGGGTTGTTCTATTCCCGGTCGCGTCATACCAAAATACGTGATACATTGGGAGGTTGTGGCTACCTGGCTCGGGAGCTCAGCATTATAAAAATAAAACAAGAGCTTAAACTGGCAGTGCTTTATGGTTGCCCAGTTACAAGAACAAAACAAGAATTTCTGAATTTACCATGTAACTAGGACAAAACTCTCATTAGTTACGTTCCCCATTATATTGTCCTGTTACATCGAGTCGCAGGTGAAGCGAGGGGGGTGATTTATGGTGAGATTAGTCGTATTTGGAATATATGGTCTATTGTTAAAGTGGCGCGCTAACCAGCTAACAATAAGTTCGTAACAGTACATATTTATTGACCTGTTTCTCTCTGACGCACGCACCTGCGATCATCTTCACGGATCGGAATACCGGCATTGATTTTGAGTGAATTATCATTTTCAAGTTTCCTTTAACTAATACCATTTACTGCAATTAGTCCAAAGTACCCTCTTTCTATTCTTCATCAATCAAGTTTGCTACAAATTGATCAGCTTTTTAAGACATACTCTAAATATGGCTTCATCAGTTAATGAAGAGACCGTTGTTGTTCGTCCTCTCGTGTGATTAGTTCGAACACTTCGTGGCGATTAGCGAGTCGATAACGAGATATCACACCGTCTGTATATGGTGTGTCAGGGACGAATCAAGGAGGGGTGGGGGAGAGGATCGGGTGGAAGAGGGAGGTTGAGAGATCCAAACATGCTTCATGGACCTGGAAAATTTGTTTCTTTTGCTTGTTTATTTCTATTTTGTTGTCAGTTGAGAAACCAGTTTTACAGCCCCTCCCAGTCTGATTAAAATCGACCCAATCACGAGGAATAGAAGTTGGCTGATATTGCATCTACCGAGATACAAGCGGTACGGTCTGAACACACTCTGTCTGTATGGGCGTATGTTCTGTGCTCTGCAGCTGGTTAGTGTCGGTAAAACCTTTTGTCATTTGAGGACCAATGACACTATCTTAATCTCCTATGTCTGTGTACCATGTTGAAATGTAGTCCTTTTAACGGCTCTTACGCACCATTTTGATGCTTCAAACATAATGCTAATGTCTTTTCCTGACGTCGTGCGAGTTGTAATAAAGGTTATGAACTGCATTGTAGTAAAATCGACGATATATTTTTCATTGATGAAGCTCTTCAGTCAAATAAATTGATACATGGCGCGTACGCTGCATGGTAACGTATTCCGTCGTATGATGATGATGATGATGATGATGATGATGATGATACGACAGTGACCTCTGAAACAGCGTTAGCAGCAGGAACGACACCAGAATCTCTATTATATTTTGTTGCCTAGCAACTGGAATTACTTCCGAGTAATTCCGGAAGCACGTTTCCTCAATCAGACGTTAATTTCATTCCATTTCTTTGATGTAAAGACATTGAGAACATTTGAACCAAAAATAATGAAATTTAAATACTTTGGATAGTTAAAATAAGTACCATATCATTGATGAATGTTCCACCAAGACACGACAATTAGGCCTACTTCCAATACCGTCGTGAAAATGGGCGTATTCATACTCAAATATAATGCCACCTTGCTCGGTGACTGAATCCTTAATGTAACTTCCCAATTAAATACCGATTAGTCTCGATGTAAACTGTGATAAACCTTTCCTGTATTTGCAAGAGAGACATTTTGTTAGGAAAGAAACAATCTCATAAGGACCACATGGCTTCATTGACGGGGCTGTCATCTATCTGGTAATGTTTATTCCCCGCAAAACCGATTTTTGTTTGTTTGCCCGTTTCCATGGAAGCAAAACCTTAAAAAATGTCTGGACCATAACTAATAATTTGTTATACCTAGTCGTTTCTATGGAAGCACCATTTACAATTTCGTGACCAGAGCTCAAAAACCGTAAGGCCTATAGCTCAATGAGACTAGGTATGGGGACAAGAACTAAAATACTGTGAGAAATTGATCAAGGAAACTTGGCATGTGGAACAGTCGTCATATATAGATGTGCTTTCTTTTGGATTTTCAACTTTCTTTGGTTTTCTTTTTAGCTGTTTTGCTTTCAGAACAGAACAGAACCTGTGTGTAGTGTGGATTTATTACCAATGCTTTAAATATAGCGTTTAAAAATATCAACATAAAAAAGTGAATTATTGTACATCCCTAATCATTGTTCAGTATATTTTCAGACTTGTCCCACTTGGCGGGGGATTAGTCGATTATGTCTGCTTGTAATGGTTTTCAAAAGAGAATTATGAAAAGTTAATTTTCGAACCCAAAAGTGTTGCATTTTTAAAGAAAACTGTAAGGGTCCTCTCCAGACCATCAATTCCTCTGTGTTGGTTCGATTCCCGGTCGCGTCATACCATATGACGTTAACATATGGGAGTTGTGCTTTCCTTGCTTGACACTCAGCACTAGAAGAACAGGACAACGCTGTAACTGACGCTGGACATGCAGTGGATATACTGTATGCAAAATGCACAAACCGAATGTCCAATGCACACTGTATTGCTGACAAAAAAGAGTTAATAATAGTATGTTTATCATGGAGCTCTAGAAATACATGAACCGATTTCTTAAAGTAAACTTTTGCAAAAGGGATGAACTTGTAAGAAAACTGTAATGAAATCTATTTAACTCAAAACTTCTTTACCATTGGCTTGATTATCATCAGATTTAGTATGATTGAGTAGCGCACAATACATAATGGTGTAACATTTTACATTTGGCATTTCCGAAATTGTTACAATAGTGAATGCAATAGTGATTTTATCGTATGTTTCCTTTTGATACTCTGTACAAGATTCTATATATGTAGGTGTATTATTTGCGCTCGAAAAGTAAATAATTTATAGTCCCTCATTGAGTTCGAAAGATTCGTGAACATTTTAAACATCCAAAAACCTCTCACTCAATATTTTTAAGCAGTGTACAGTAAAGAGGGCCTACTTAAATCACACTCAAACTATTGCTAAAAACCTGCAAAATAAAACATATAGCTTTGAAACGTTACGTTTTAAGTAATAAATTATGCAAATCAGTTATAAAAACTTCATTAAAATGACTTCACACAAGAGAAATTCGAGTGTTAAACGTAAAACCGTATTGTATTCCATGCTTTATACTTGCACGACACCCGATGATTAACAAGTCTGATATGTAGCCTAGCTTTCAGTTGCTATATATGACCTTTGGACGATCTGATTTGTACCTGTTCTGTTGACATTTAGCTGTAAGTATGATCATCAATATTTCATAGAATCTATCCGTTTAACACAGAGCAAGCTGCAAGTAATGATATTGTGTATGTTGACTGGCAATATCATGTTCAGCTATCGGATGAACTTGATAACATGGCAGTAAAATAATAAATAATGCGAATTCTCTGCCAAAGGGTAATTATCTGCACAGATGTCATTATCTGCACTAAGAGGTAATGTCTTCAAAATAGTTTTCATCAGCGGAATCCAGGAATGACTAAATGATAGTCCGATATTCGAACACACATTGAGACTGGATAGAGACATAATAATTTGTATTAATGGGGTTTTATGGAAGTAATAGCATATTCCAAATATGAGATTATTCAGAGAAATACGGTTTTATTGCAGGCATTAATAAACGCAACCCTTGAGTTAATGGGCTATCGTCTAACCTTTTGTTAAAACATGTCTGATTTAAACAAATCTTGTTCGATTAACACGTCATTCAACAGTCTTGTACCGCTGTTAAACCATGTATCATCCTCTGACACCTTAGAATCCTAAAAAATATCGTAAGTTTAGTTGAAAATAACCCAGAACAAAGAACTCAATAGGATTAATATACAGATTTTATGTTCGCTTCTCTTAAAGTACGAACTCGAGAAACTGTGATATGATTTGTGGCGAGCATGCGCGTCTGACAGCCAATGAAATCATCGATGGCTCGGTGTTTAGGGTGGATCTTCATTGAGCCATTACCGCGGCGTATTTATAGGCCTCGGGCTCAGAAATCATTCTATGGCTGTTGTCGTAGGTTATATCACATATACTTACAGTTACGGCCTGTGTTTCGATAACCATTGTCTCTGATACATTTGACCCTGTTTGTTTAAATTTTTTTGTAATGACAAGTGACCTTGCCTGTATTTCAGAGTTTCTGATATAGATGATAATACAGTGTTTCAAAAAGGTTTTGACGACATGTGGCCCTGTTAGTGTTTCGGCTCTATTTTGCTAATGTAGACAATGCGTAACATTTGACTTTGTCTGCTTCAACTGGCTTCTGTCGACATGAAACCTTGCCTATGTTTCAGATGGGGTTGGTCATCCTGCTCCATCAGTGAACTCGTATCCGCTGTCCTTCTACAATATCCTGATTCCATGAGCCCAATAACTCTCGTATGACTTTTTAAACCAGCCAATGAAAAAACATAAATTCGATCAATATCGGCATCACCTGGATGAGAGGGCCGATGAGCGATCGTCGACGTTCAAATCATAACATTTCATTGGCTGGCAAATTACAGGCAAATTACAGGTGTACAACCAACCGACAGAAAAATTCATCTTAATCAGGGTATTGTAGTAATTACAGGTTACGGATACATATATACTGATGGAGCAGGATCAGTGTAAGTGTGTTTTTTTTCAAATTGCTTCTAATGACATGTGACCCTCTTTCAGATAGCCTTGGCGTTTGGACTGGCCATCATGTCTCTGATCCAAATGTTCGGTCACGTGTCCGGAGGTCATATCAACCCTGCCGTTTCCATAGCGATGGCCGTCTCCCTCGACATCTCCGTCATACGAGCACTTTTCTACGTCGTTGCACAGATCGTCGGAGGCATCATCGGCGGCTTCATCCTCAAAGGGTAGGGAGGGATCTTACACACTGATGTAATAAAGACAAAGAATACCGATACAATGACTTAGAACATAGTTTAAAAGTTATATGTTACCCCGTTCCTTCCCATATACGTTCTAAGACATGAGTTATCTTCCCTCTCCAGAGTAACACCGCCGGCGCTGGCGTCTAACCTGGGGGTCACAAACCTAAACCCCGCGGTGACCCCGGCCCAAGGGTTCGGAGTAGAGTTGCTCCTCACCTTTGTCCTCGTTTTCACCATCTACGGCACCGTCGACCCCAACAGACCAAACTTCGGCAGCGCCTCTCTCGCCATCGGGCTCACCGTCGCCATGGGACACTTCTCAGCTGTAGGTACCATTCGTATATGCCATCATCAAATGGTTGTGTGGATCTCTTGTCGCATATGAAATCCTGAGTCTATTGTAGAGAACTGCATAGATTATAAGTCGGTGTATTAGGTATATTACCCATGGTAAACTAGTTCCAGACGATGCTTGCAGGTTTCACCGCAATAATACTATCATACCGTCATAATCTAAATGAAATCCTCTTAAGGAAGATCAACTAAAAGGGACATTAATTTGATGGCTTGTTTGATGCCTTAACTCATGGGTTTATATGAAACTTCGCTTGACCGAATCGGGATGACATCAATATTTCGTTTACAAAGCATGGTCGTTGTTCTCAGCACCAAGGTGTATTGTATTTATGGTGTTATTATATGCTTATACATCATAAGTTATTTCCCAGCCCACTTTATGAAGCATTTCAAAATACATAGATAGGCATTTTTAGTAAGCAATTTCCCACTTCTGTTTCCAGATTAATTTTACAGGAGCCAGTATGAACCCAGCCCGTTCATTAGGCACTGCAGTCGCATCCAACTTCTACGACAATCTCTGGGTAAGTCTGGCGTTGCGTTATCTTCTGTATTCTTCAACCTTTAGGTTCAGTCTGATTAAAATCAACCGTTTTCCGAGTTATAAAAATTGCAGAATAGTGCATCTACCAATATGCGAACTCATATCATTCCGAGGTTTTCTCGCCAAACCTTGTGGAGGGGTATCTACAGAACCTGTTGGTATCCCGGAGATGTATCATTTTGCAAATTTTGTTCCTCCTAACAAGGTCGATTTTTAAACAGACTGTCTTTAGGTTCCTTTTCACGGCATACATTTGTTTAGTATTACTAACACGAATATTGTACTTGTAGTTTCTAGGTGACATATATTCATAAGATAATATCATACCTGTAATTGGACACTGAGGGTTTTTCGTGAAATTTTTATTTAGCTTTGATTCATGTCAAAAGGTCGAATGTGCTGATGTACGTCCAAATAATCTCACTCGACTTGCATATGTATCCTCTTATGTCAAATGTTTGACAATAACTTGCTTTCTATGAAACCCGAGCAAGTGTTCTATACATGATGAGAAGCCGAATTCATGCGCCAAATTTACAAGTATACCATTTATACGATCCACTGAACACTGCCAACCAATATATGTCTCTATGTCTGCTACAAGTAGATTTTAAAAATTAACTCAATTGATGCGCGTCAGCCGCGGTACATGGTCCGGTTTGCGATCATAATCACGACTAAACATCTTAATATCGTCACTATACTGAATAGATTGGTAATTTCAGTCAGTAGCTATCGATGAAATAACACCCTTGGTAACTTTGGACATATCTGACTACAGTAACACACAGGATAATTTATGAAATTACAAATTAGCTAATCAAAACGAATGTCATAAACGTTCTATGAAACAACCAGAAGAAAAATAAAGCGAATATGGATATATAGGATGATAATTCATTTACTGACATTTATTTACTGTTATATCTTAATTAAGGATTCAGCAAATTTTGCTGAATCCTTATTGTTATTGGCGTGTTTATTATTAAGGATTCTGCCCTTAGGGGCAGAATCCTTATTGTTATTGGCGTGTTTTTTTTTATTTGCACCGATCTTGTGACAGCGATTCAGCCAAAACGGTTGCAGATAACTCAACCAAACTTTGCAGTCTGACAGCCCTTACTAACCACACGACACAGCAAGCTTTTTGGCCAAATCAGTTGTCCCACTAAAGGTCCAGTTCGAATCCAAATTTCGATTTTTAACATGGGAAAATTTTTCAAAATGCACTTAGAGACTTGGAACTTTTTGCAAAAGATGCGCAATGACAAGGCGAGCAAAAAAGTAAATCATTGCGAATTCGTAAGTCACGTGGTTCAGCCGCCATCTTGGATTTTCTAACTTTTTCAAAATGTCTGACCCCATGTACCTTTGCGGAAACACCACTCCGAAGATATTAGCATCTAAGAGCTGAAACTTACCTTATATATAGCTGACACATTGGGGAATAACAAGTTTGTTCTTGTTTGTGTGAATTCCAAATACTTTTCGCACAGTGACCTGTCAAAGTTGGGCGATTTGATACAATGGACCTAATTCAAGGGGACATTACTCCAACTTTCCGATCTCACATTTGCATGAAATTTTCAGGGCTACTAGAACAATGTAGTGTCCTTAGGTATCAATAATAAAATCGCTCGCGAACAGTCATTTCCGGTCACAATTAAGGCTGAAAAATGACAGAAAATCTGGATTTCGAATTTTAACATGGGGAACATTTTCAAAATTGAGATAAAGACTTCAAACTTTTTTCAAACGATGCGAAAGAACAATACAAGCAAAAAAGTAAATCATGACCAATTCGCAGGTCACGTGGTTTAGCCGCCATATTGATTTTCTTCAAATTTGTCTGATTTTGACATGTTAAATTTGGGTCTAAATAAGCCCAGTGACATACTAGAGAGTCGTAACTTGTTTTAAAAGATGCTTAATAACTAGACAAGCAAAATATGTTACCATTGCGAAGTCGTAGGTCACGTGGTTTTGACGCCATATTGAATTTTAACCTTTATTTATCATGCACTTTTGCGGAAACACCACTTTGAAGACAGTTGCATCTAAGCGCTGAATCTTAGATCTATATGCAGCTGAAGCATTCGAGAATAACAAGTTTGTTATATTTTGAGTAAACTCCTAATACTTGTTTCACAATCACCTATCAAAGTATGGTAATTTTGAATATTTTAATAAGTTTGATTTGAACTGACTTGGTGAAGATTTTATTGAAGCGTCACTAGACAATAGACCACTCCTTATTTGATTTTCAGTAATTGCTATATTGTAGAGGCATTGGACATAGCTACGAACTTTTACTTCAACCCGGAAACAATTAATGTATTCCATATCATTTTGATGTGTAAACAGAGGAAATTCCTACTTTCGTTTTGACATACATTGTTTTGCCGGGGGGTCAGTCCTGCTAAAGATTATAGATGGTGTTATTCTATCGAGAAATACTGATTGTTGCCGAAAATTACCAATTTGATGATAATCGATAGTCGATTACAATATATATATGTAAAAGTAGTTCTGATCGAAAACCGGACACTGCACCACGATTAACGCAAATCTATTAGACGAATGTGAGACAGTACTGCTGTACAGTGCATGTTGACGTAATTGCATCAATGCATAATGATTCTCCCAAGAGCAAAGAAATGATCTTGGACAAAACATCAACAAGTGCTACATAAATTCCCTTAAATTTGATAAATATTATCGGAACAAAACAGTGTCTTATAGATGTATAAAATATAGTCACTAATTTAACCAAGTCAAGAGGACGCATAGCTCAGCGGTTAGACAGTTGAATTTGAAATCCAGCGCACTGAATAACAGGATTCGAGTCCACCCGTAAAAACTTTTTTGACTTTAATATAATTTCAAATGTTCAAAACTTATTTTGTTTTGTATGTTTAATTGTTTTGACTTGTTTTTGAACTTGTTTTCATCTAAAAATTCATATTGGCAACCCTGTCAAGGTAAATGTACTGGCTACTCTTTTTGGTTGTATTTTTGAATATTTCTTTACATGTAACCAATAAGATGATGTTATGACATATTTTGGTACGTTTGTCGTTTTGCCGATTTTGGATTTTCGACTTCTTTAATGAGATTTGGGTCCAATAAGTTAAAAATTTAAATCTCAAAGAAAATCAACTTTCTCAGTTTTTAGGGTACGTGTCTTCATAAATCTTCCCCTAAATTACAGCAATACATACAAAATCCAACTTCCCAATGCAAGGCATAACTCTTGCCAGTTTTCATTACTGGATGATTTAGGCCTTGCAGTATTTACTTAAGAAATCTGTGTTTAGAAATCCAGGCCCGCTATGCATTTCTGGTACAGCGATTCACTATCTTGGCACAACAAAGCGAGGGAAATAATGCAAGAGTTAAATTAGGCAGTAATGTTTTGTCTGCGTTGTAGACTACACATTGTCAATGGGGGTGGTTCCCGATGGCAGGTGGGATGAGGATGTAGTGTCTTCATGTACACGTTGGTCTATGTCTTCCAAGTCAGACTTCGTATTTGAAGTTAGTTTGCTGTTAGTTTGGTCGAACGGTAAAGCGTCCGACTTCTATTCAAGCAGGCTTAGTGCAGGAGTTCAAGTCTTCAAAAGAAAAACTTTTTCGACTTAAATATAATTTTTAATATTCAGAACTTATTTTTGTTTGTATGTTAACTTATTTTGACTTGTTTTAGCGCTTTTGTTTATGCAAAAAATCATATTGGCAACACTGACCAGATTAGTGTACTGGCTACTTTTTTATGTTATATTTTTGAATATTTCTTCACATGTAACCAATAAGCTGCTGTCATGGAACATTTTGGTACGTTTGCCCATATCCAAATTAATCTATGACCTCGGCCGATTTTGGATTCTCGACTTCTTAAATGAGATTTCTGTCCAATAAGTTAAAATGTCCATCTCAATTTCTGGAAAACTGTATCAGACAGTTTCACAAAACCTTCACCAAACTAAGTACAGCAAGAACAGGTTGACATGGCGACTGTACAGCAGGCTGAAAAAGGATTTTCGACAAAGAGATTAAAAAAATAAATAACATAAAGACTTCAAACTTTTTTAAATAGATGTGCAATACCAGGGACCTCTATATAATGTCACTGGCAATACTAATACAAACAAAAAAGCAACAGTCACGTGGTTTAGCCACCATTTTTATTTTCTTTTGAAGTTGTTCGATTTTGACTCGTAAAATCTCAAAGCTCCTAGAGACATCCTAGAGACTTGAAACTTAGTAAAAAATATATGCAATTACATTTGGAAGATGTTCTATTTCAATATCTTTGAATTAAATAAAACAATTAAGCGCAGAATCCGCTTGTCGTCGCTTGCGACTATATTTTTTATTATTATTATTTCAAGAATTTTGTGGACACGATTCAGCCAAAACGGCTGAAGCAAATGCAACCAAATTTTACAAGCTAATAGCCCTTAATCTGGAATAGTAGTGCGAAGCTTTTGGGCCAATTCGCTCAAGCCAGTAGAGGTCCAGTTCGAATCCAAGTGTCCATTTTTAACATTGGGAACATTTTCAAAATGCACTTAGAGACTTGAAACTTTTTCTGAAAGATGCGTAATGTCAATGCGAGAAAAAAAGTAAATCACAGCGAATTCGTAAGTCACGTGGTTTAGCCGCCATATTGGATTTTTTAACCTTGTAAAATTTTCTGACCCAATGTACCTTTGCGGATGCACCACTCCGAAGATATTTGCACCTAAGAGCTGGAACTTTATTCATATATAGCTGAAACATTGGGGAATAACAAGTTTGTTCTTTTTTTTAGGGAACTCCTAATACTCTCTTTACAGTGACCTTTCAAAGTCATGCAATTTTTGAAAAATGCAAACTTCAAGGGGACATAACTCAAATACCTACCCATCGAATTTTATGATTTTTTCAGGAGAGTAAGATTGTACTATGGTCTTTGTGAATCAATAATAAAATCGCTCGCGAACAGTCATTTCCGGTCAAAATAGACCACAAATTTAACATGGGGAAAATTGTCAAAATCAACATAGAGACTTGAAACTTTTTTCTAAAGATGCGCAATAATACTACGAGCAATAAAGAAAATCATGACGAAGTTGTAGCTTACGTGGTTTAGTCGGCGTTTTGCTTTTCTTTACAATTCTTTGATTGTGTCATGTTCATATAAGGTATAGATAGTTCTAGGGACATGCTAGAAACTTGTAACTTGTTTTAAAAGATGCGCAATAAAATTGTAAATTTGTCTCAATTCATTATATTTCAAAATATTGAATCATTCACTTGCTGAATCCTTTTGTCGTCGCTTGCGACTATATTTACCATTTCTTTCTCCTTAATCAACACAGTTAAACCTTCTGATTGGCAACCCTTCAAACGTACCCTCCTACTTCATACTAACATGTCGGTAAACCTTTATAAACGGTTGGAAAGTAGTTTATATCAAAGTAAGCTTAATTCACTGGGATATATGGTGAATAATGAATACTTTGCTTCTTAGATTTGCACTTGCCATTTTCATCAAACTACTGAGAGCATTTACATAGCAAATTAGGGTTCAACAATGTAATGATGCATTATATAGGCCTACTTCCAATTTCCACTCATGCTTGAGAGTGATCAAATTTGCACACGTGAGCAATTTCGTTGACATATACACACTTTACACAACATTGTAACATGATTTTGGTGTATCCTTGATTCTGATTGGTTGATTTGCCTATGTTGAATGACAATGAATACCCGCAAATTACTTGGGGCGAATCACCGCGAACATATACATCATGTTCACAAGATCCGGCCCGACTCACAATTTTATTTTTCTATTTCTCTTAATATGTGCCCCTTACTCAAATTTGACAGGTGGCATTGTCATTTTCTAACTTGTGTATAGCAGTATAGGTAACAAATAACTCTCAAACTTAATCAATTTCAAGTAAATAAAATGTTTTCAACTAGTAAGTTTGACGCCTTCTTCCATGCGGTTGTGTTTACCGAATGCCGTTGCCATGGCTCGACGTCATAGTGATCAACCGTTTTGACGTCACAATGCTAGCGTCATTGTCACAATGGGTTAGGGCAAGTTTAAGATTTTTGTTCCTAGGTATTTTGCTGTGTTTATGTCGTAGATAAAAGTTTATCGCCATCTAAAATGATACATGAATATTGTGAAGTGAACATAGTCGAGTAACACTGTTTGAGCTTATGTGTAAATTGTTGCTAATGTACATATTACGCAGAGTATTTACATTTGTTTTGACCAGACCACACCTCTTACAAAAATGGAACAGTCGCAAAGTCCTTTCCACTCAGAGATAGGTACGCAAAAAGAGAGTTCGTTTCAAAACGCCTGATAACTAACGGTCATGTTACAATATCGATAAATAGTTGCGTTTGTAAAATTTCCGGGATTCATTGCTATTCAACACCCGCAAATTTCAGCGTTTAAAACCTCCGGCTAACGCCGTCGGTTTTAAACTAAATTTGCGGGTGTTGAATAGCAATGAATCCCGGAAATTTTACAAACGCAACTATTTATCTTATAATTAGTAAACATACTTTACAGTTTAAAATGGTGTCATGAACAAAGGTTGTATTATTTATTACATGATAGATGTAATGGACCGTCCAACTTTTGAGTTTAATGTCAATACTCATTTTCTGAAATATACTTCTATCGTTTCAATGGTTTACTAAGGGCAATCGTTGCCTTTGAAAATTGTTGAATAACGCCTTTTCTAAACACTGCCCATGCAATTGGCGCTACCTGCTCAGTTCCACTGACATGGTGTAAAATCCACGTGTTTCGGATGTTAGATATAGACATAGGAACTTGTTTCGGATAACACTAAAATATGTGATACATAGAGGTTATCATGAGGTATGCCTATAAAGCAAAAAATGTAAAGTAAAAATGATAGTGTGTTTTCGGATGGTCAATATCCTGCATTAGGAACACACATGGCATTTAGCCTTTAGCGAGCTAAATACATAGCTGTTTGTTATTATAGCATTTCAAGTTTCCTATAGGTATGTTGGAGGTAGTATACAGATTATGTCATGGTTCCATCTTAAAAAAACGGAAAAGCAAAAAGGGTCGGTTTACATTTCGCATTGATACGATACTTCAAGGGCATCCCAAATTACATGATGAAATTTCACAATTAGGTGAACAAACTTTCGGGAAGCAGCTGTATGTTATTATGGCATTTCAAATGTTGATATTAAATAAATGACTTTGAAAGGAAATACCAGAGGTGTCCCAAAAGTTTCTTGCCTGAATATGAAAAACTGTCCGAAACGCATCCTGCCTATCTCTAGATCTAACTATATAGCCCCCTCAGACTTTTAATTCTTAAAATTAAGGCTTAACATTTGTGAAGGGTGTACAGCGTGAATAATTGTGATGTAACTTCGTTACTTGTTCCTTGGTTCATATTTTAAAAAATAAAATAATAATAAGTGTTCGAAAAGTGTGAAATTTGAAAAGTGGGTCTGTCAGTTCACTTGGACTTGGACCGTTGGTTTTAAATTTCAGCAACATGAAATGACATGGTAAAAGTGAAATTTGAAATTTTACAAATACTTTTTAAAAAGTTAATAATCAAATTGCTATAGTAAATAAACTATAACATGGCGCTGATAACTCTCTACTTAATTGCCTAAGTTGTGTCAATATTTATTCCTTCGATTCGGCAGTATTGATGTATAACTGAGATTTGTTGAACAGTTGAAATATTTAGCTGGGCTAAAATGAACTAGTCCAAGGACACCCTTAGTGTAAGACTATTCGTGCCTGTATCCGAACAAAAGAAAATGCGTTAATAATTTGGAAATGTTGGTTCTAATAGTATACTTCTACTGTAAGCAACGGAGCATAGTTACCGTCATTTATAAATGCGATCTGTGTTGGATTAATACAATATGTATGTCAAGTGACAGTTTTAATGCCACACAGACGACAGTGACATATTTTGACTGCACAGTTACCTCAATGCCCATGAGTCGACCCCTGTTGAAAGTTCAAATCCTCAACTGCGATAACGTTGAACTTATAAAGGCGGAGTGTTGCAATAGAAATATCTCAGAGGGGTGCAGCTGCACTCCGAAAGTGTGTTCACCTACTTGAGTATCTTCTTGAAAATGTTTTGTCACGATTGGGTGATGTTAATTCTGCAAAAACCTTGAGTTCTATTAGGTGCATTATGAATGTTGCTACATCATCTGTTAGTGACCACATATACACGCGATTCAGGGCATATTAATGATATACTTTTCTGAGAGACAATATGTTAAGTTAGTTTTAGAAATATAATTCCAAGTCCGGGCAGGTTAAACTTTTTGTATGCAGATGTGTTGATGTTTTCAAATCACATTTGTTATTAGCCTAACTATAATTTATATATACACAAAAGCAGTAGCAAGTCATATTCACTGCAGTGACAAACGTAGCATCCTCCTACTTCGCACTAACACGTTGGTAAACCTTAAAGGTTGGAAAGTATTTATATTTTTAAGGAATTATAATTTACTAAGAAAGTTCTTAGATATACACTTGCCATTTTCATCAAACTACTGAGAGAATTTACATTACAAATTAGCTCAACAATGCACTGATGTGTGAACTAATTTGCATATATACGTGAGCAATTCCGTTAAGTTTTACATAATATTACCCATATGGGAAGACGGACACAGGGTAGTATTTTTCCTGTAAGTCACATGGGAGTTACACCTTTTCTGGCTTTTGATTGGCTCTTACAGAAAAATAAGAATATCATTGGTTGCCGGAACTACTTCATTCATCTTTCTTACTTTTCCCGACTAGTAACTTTAGAAACTGTCTTCTGCACTTTAACATGTTTTATTTGTTTCCCGCAGTTGAAATAAGAGTTTTCGTACATGTGCCGATGCATCAAATGTCGGAGGAAGCAGTTAAATTGTCCGAAATTTAAAGAAACGAGCGATTACTGCTTGACTGTATAACCACGGAAAGCTTCAAGAGCGACGGCGATCGTTCGATTGTAATGACGTCATAGGCGCGAGCGGTTATGACGTCACAGTGTCGATTGTAACGTCACAGGGCTTTTCGGTTTGAGCCGACTTGTTTTTGAGCTTCGCACACCTCTTGATATGGATGTTGCAATAACTTATATGTATAATCATGGATTGATAGTAATTGGCAGGAATACAAAACTTTCAACTAAAGCCACATCTTTCTTTTATTGTGAAAGACATTTTCGCAGGGGACATTTTAATCGTGCGGAGTAAACAAGGATAGGTACGTAAGAATTGAATCCACGTCACACGCGTATGGATATGGAGATTCATCTCCTTCTCGGGTCCTTTTAGAGAAGCTATTGGCTTTTAATATTCGCGTTTTTACTTTAATTTGTCATATGGGTAATATAAACAATAACCAACTCGTGACGGGGAATGGCAGGTTATCTTTCCCTCGTTATATCAATTGTGTGTAATTCTCTCGCCAAGGCTCGAGAATTACTCAAATGATATAACTCGGGAAAGATAATCTGTCATTCCCCGTCACTCGTTAGTTATTGTCTAAATATCTGCCTAAAGGGAGGATTCGAGGGGCCCAAATTTAGGGTTTAATGTCAATAATCATTTTCTTAGATATACTTCTATCGTTTCAAGGGTCCGTCAAGGGCAATGCATTGCCTTTGAAAATGGTTGATTGACGCCTTTTCTAAACACTGCCTTATTAGAGCGACCTACTTTCTGTCAGAAATATGCTCTGTTCGACTGGCCATCGTTCTTTTAAAATGTACGTGTTGCAGATGTTAGATATTATACATCTGCGTAATTGGTACAGACACTTTTTTCGAATAACATTCAAATACATGTAATCAGTGTTCTATTTAATTCTCTCCTATGTTTTGTCTGCCATGCAGACCTCTTAATTTCTTAAGAGTCTAGGCATTTATGCAAGACACAATCTAAATAAATTTAGATCGACTGTCCTATATTAAGGATAACCTAATATACCCGTTGATATAAATCTATTTAGATTGTGCAACACAAAGCTCAATTTAATTGAGGAACTATGAAGACATCTCACACTTTTTGTGTGTGAATATTTTACAAAAAGGTCGTTATATTGACTAGATGTTAGACTATAGATGTCAGTGTGAGGGAAATGATATTTTGATTTTTTTTCAAATATGAGGATTATATATTTTTTTAATCACTTCATAGACCAGATGTTAGACGATCTGTGTTTGTGTGAATACAGGTGTACTGGGTGGGTCCTATCGCGGGAGGGGTGCTGGCAGCCATCATCTACAAGTGGGTGATCAACCCCTACAGAGGAGTCCCTTCTATGGAGGAGGCCACACAGACGCTGCGTGAGTATATACTATATATATATACACCCAACAGATGCTGTAGATAATAAATGCGGACATTGCAATTTGAGTGAATTGCTGTCTTCTGATTGGATAGATAAGGGCATGTGACTGACTGAGGCCCAGGATAATTGGATGTGTAAAGGATTAGTACAATCAGTCGTGGTTTAGTTAATTCCGAAAGTTCAAGTCAAATAAAGATGACGAGTTCTATGGATATACAACTTCTTTATTTATTGCAGGAGTATCACTCGTTCTCCTTCATCTAACCAACTTGTAAATGCCGCTGAAAGAAGTCAAGTCAAAATAATTAATGAACAATAGTCTATTCTGTATTGTTGAAGGCTTTTTATGATTTATATCTTCATAACATAAAACAAACAGACAGACAGACAGACAGATTTATTTCAGTAAAGAGGCCTTCGGCCCATAATACAGGCATATATCATGGATTAAACAGTGTGCGCAGCAAGTCATTGTAGCTCTAAATCCTGGAGTTAATAAGTTTCTGGACATGATATAGGTATAAACCAACACTGTATATAATTTCATTATTCTTATTTTGCAACAAATTGACAATGGAATGCTTCAAATATGGTGTTTTAGTAAATTTATGAAGATATTTAGCTCTGAGTTCATCATATGTTTTACAGATAAATAATACATGGAATTCATTTTCTATATAAACTTGACCTGTAATATTACAGAAAGGACATATTCTTTCTTTATATTCAATATCACTATACCTGCCACACTCAACAGCAATGTTAAAGTTACTACATCTGAATCTGGAGATGGCAATTCTTAAATTCAAAGGAATATCACAAAACAAATATCTTTCAACATTTAGCAGAGATTTAAACTCCTTGTAAAATGTACATTTTGGAGATGCATTTATTGATGAGTACCAGGACTGTTTTAAATTATCTCCTAGCCTCAGCTTGAACAAATAAATAAAATAGTCCACATTTCCAATTTCTTGGCTTAGCCAAGCATATCCAAAACCATATTGAAACAGTAGTTGTCTAACCTGTGTTGCCCAGGTATTATAACCTAAACTATCTAGTGTTTTTAACATTAAGTAACATTGATGGGGGAGTCTATTTTGTGACATATGTATAATTCTACACCAAAATTTAATCACTCTTGGCATGTACACATGCTGCAATGGGAGTCTTCCACATTCACCAAGAACCATACCATTTAATGTAGTTCTTTTTACCCTTAAATATTGTTTACAAAATTTTATTTGCACAGCTTCTATCAGTTTGGAATAACGTGTTCCCCAAATTTCAGACCCATAGCAAAGAATTGGCACAATCATTGAATCAAAGATATTAATAAATCAGTACAGTTTATGTTACCAATTTTCCTCTGAAAACCATTTAAAGACATAATAGCTTTACAAGCTTGGGATGCAAGACATGTCTGGGCTTTACTCCAGATTAGCTTGGGGGTGAACATTAACCCTAAGTACCTATAAAAAGAAACTGTTTCAACAGGTGAACCATTATAGAACCATTTCTCGTAATGCCGAAGAGGCCCCCCGTTTCTAAAAACCACAATCTTAGTTTTATTTAAATTTACTTTCATTCCTGTACTATTACAAAAACTTTCCAAAACATTTTATTTCTTTTGAAGCAAATTACAGGTGCCAGATAATGCGGAAATGTCATCTGCAAACATAAGTGCAGATAAATTTGGAAAAAACTGATTTACAAAAATTCCATGACCACCCTCAAATTCCAATAACATAAAACATTGCCAGTAAATGATTTATTGAAGGAAATTGTACAATGAAGTGAAGTAAACAATATTTCTACTGCATTTGAAAAGTAATGTATTAGTTATATGGTATGTTTACAAGCAAACGTATTTGGCTATGATTGATTTGGGAACAAATAAGAGAACGTGCCCCAACTGTAATATACCTTTGGATAAAAGGTGATATACAGATTAAGGTTAAACTTACTTTATGGTAAAGACGATTTTGAGATTAAGTATATAAGGTTTTGTGTTTATGTTCCAGTTCAAGATGACGGCTTCGTTGCCATACCCCGCGACTACTTTAAGGATGAAAAGAAAGAGAGCATTAATGCTTCCTCCAACTTATGATTCTGGAGACATGTCACCACGGAGAATGGGTGAACCATACAGTGGACATCGGGTTACTATACACGTGCATGTGGAACAAGCGAGCACATGGAAATCCATTATATGACACCAGGACATCTTGGACACACATTTCACCACATCTGACCGCGCATTGTGACAGCGGCGTTGACACAAAGTCCTTATTAATATGTCATTGTGTCAATGTCACCGTGACAGTGAAATTATGGTATTATAATTGTGACAGTGCCATTTGATTACAGGGTCATTGTCGCAGAGTCGGTGTAGGTGTGACGATGCCATGACACCAGTGTCATTGCGACATTGTCTTTATGTCAGGGCAATTACTTGCCTAATAAAGTACACAGACGTCCATCAATCACCACATCGTTGGGACAATTCACCTGCGGACTGATTACATGTTTTAGTAAAAGCATGCACCTTGAAT
>OW388289.1:24340483-24551566 GCA_936450465.1 Gibbula magus | reverse complement strand
CTTATTTCAGAACATAACATTTTAACAGTAAGTCAATTATATCAAACATATACACATGGGAAAAGTTTAGCGTTAGGTTATTCTGAGAAATTAAAGTGAATATTGGTTGCTCTAATGTGAGCAATTCATTCTTTCAAGTCAACTGGTCAAAAGAAGTCATTAGTTAAAGGAGGTCTATGGGGCTAATGAGCCCGCTGATGGCGAACGTGTTGCGTGCTGGTGACATGGTCACGTGACTCGGACTGGGCGCAGTATGAACTATGAACTATCAAAATCACGAAATTTTGAAAATACAATTTCAATAAAAATAGTCTACTGACGAAATCTTGTCAGTGTTTACTGTAATAGCCTACAGCAAAGAAATGCGCTTTATTAACAGATTGAACCGGAAAGAATCCAATATGTATTGAAAAAACATGAATACGGCAATTTTTTCAATGATAGTTCAAACAATTTGCACGAAGAAATCTTTCATTAAACCTAAGTTTCTCGTATCGAAAGTGATTAATTCAATTCAAGTACAGTAACGCTCTCACAACATCACATTTTACTTTAGAATACGGAGGTGCTTGATTATTTCCATGTGTATATATGCATATTAATCATTCTTCAAATACAGACAAGGTTCAGAATAAACAGTTTGTACAGCCCACATGATGGATAAACTCTTTATTCTTGTAATGTTATTTCTCAACATTGTGGCGAAATTGTAAATTGTGTACTTTTCATAATTATGTACTTATAATGTAACGTTGGGCCTCACGTCCTTACAACGTCATAATAACGTACTTATCTCAGAATATATAAGATAACTCATTCCCAATGAAAGTACTCAATTACTAAAAAAGTATGTCATCTCCATCAAAATCGCATTTTCTGTGAAATCTTTGATTCAATGCGACACTTGTTCGATTTAAATTAATGCAAGTAACTCGATCATTAGTGAGAAGAAAGGTCAAACATATCTTCATGGTCATTCTTTAGATATACATAGGAATCACTATAAACGGTTACTATAGACCAAACCGCCGTGTAAAGCCTTTATATTGGTAACATGATATCTCGACGTCGCTGCAACGTATTTAGTACGTAAACCCTAACGTAATTTCTCAACGTTGTGACGACGTTGTAGTTAACGTACTTGTCACGTCACTAAAACGTAGTAAAGAAACACTAGTCATTACGTCCTCGAACCATCATAATAACGTTCTTTCTTAGAATATATAATGAGAAAAATAAGTCAATTTATAATATATTGTGAATACATTTCCACGTGTACCTTATATATATGCTTAGTTGATGATTATGAAAAGAGGCTCATGTTGATTAATTATGAAATCCCGAAATTTGTCTAGAGCATGTTATTGCGAATATAATCTTTTAACTATGTAATTTTCTTAATATTTAGAGTTTACGCAAAATTGAGAGCTGTAGTTACTTTTATGTAAGCTGTGAACACGAATAGAATGTTGAAATTACCCTCATAATAATTTGTTTTAAAGAACATTCTTTTGAATGCCGTTTCCATGGTCTGATATCATAATATGGTCAGTTGTTTTGACATCACATAATTGGAGCCATTTTCACATTTAATGGTACAGGGAAATGTCGATGATTTAGAAATTGTTTAACCCAGTCTTTACTTCTTTATCTCAGAATATACAATATGAAACGAGCTAAATGTGTTTCTTTGCAATAAACTAGCTTTCGATCGTTCTTTCTTTACAAATCAACAATTTCATAAAAATGCTATTGAACATGACACCGTTTAGTATTATCTCTGAGTTAACATGAGCTAACTGAGTTGACATTTATAATACGAGCACAAACACAAATATCACGTTTGCCATTGTAACCTTGTAACAAAACAATTAAAATCCCACTTCTTTCGTACCAGTCGTGTACAGTATATGATAATATAGCATACTTTCTCGGGTAATAATCTGTATAAATACTACACACAGCGATCAGTGTCTTTACGAATCTCGTATGGATTCTATTATAGGTTATGCTTCCTCAAATACCGAAGGAATATCTTCGTTATGTGTAATTGGAAAACAATGAGATCTCATACAACACGTCTTCTGTGACAGGTATATGTATATTTCAACGTCAAACACATAAAAAACATATTGTCATAATACCTTATCATATAATTTGGTGTGAGAAACAGTTACTCAGTGAAATAAACCTTGTACCTTCTACAGTGATGATAACCTTTATCGACACTCAGCAGAGTGACGTGTATTTGCCAAAGTCGTACATTTACCATTGCAATCATTCATTTTCAACATAAAACACAAAACCTATATGATAAATGGAATGTCTGTTTGTACTATGCTTGCAAAATACCATGTTTATCTGATCTCCTGATGTAGAAAAGTATGTATTTCACTCGTGGCTTCGCCCCTGAAATAAACATGGTATGTGGCAAGGGAAGACAGATATCATCTACATACATGTACTATAGTATATAGATCATCAATGAATGACTTGACAATACTATTCCATCGCTGAGGGCACAGCTATAACACTGCTTTGGCGTTGCAAAGTTATAATGTTAACATGATTGTATTGCCCATATGATATTTACACATAAAATGCGTTTGACAAGAATGCTTTCCTCCTTGTGAATGGTTGGGTATCAAAACGACCGAAAGTGGTACGTATTGTCCATAGTACTGATCTTATATCATTATGTTTAAATGGTTTCTCATTTGTTTGGAATAGCTTGCTTGTTGCAAACTCGCGTTATTAACGCGTTCACATGCGTCAGAATATATGGCAGAATAATTACATGACACATAAAACTAATTTGTCATTTTCCTCAACTCCAACCCCCACAACGATTTAATAGTTGATTATTGCAAAACTAGTTGTAATTCTATATTTCGGTGCCATAGTTTTCTATCATCCTAATATATTTGAAGAAAATACTTGAAACACATATTCTGGTCATGGCATATGTAATGATTAATATTGAAATGAACTTAAAATGAATCTCAGCGAAAACACGTATGTGAAACAAAGTTTCTAAGATCTATTTTATAATGTGTTTTCTTTAGGACGTCAATTGGTAAAACACAACATTGTTTTAATTTGTTATCAGAAAGGTAACTTTGAATCAATGTGTGTGATTTCAGTGCAAAATTACTGTTCTTTTCAAAAGAAATATTAAGTACGACCAATCAGCGTATAATCTTAATTTCATAACGATATGAATATTAAATGCATTCAATTCGTCATCAATTATTGCTGCAGGAATTTCAGCATGATGTAATTACACTAGCATATATACATTCAAAGAATTCATTGAATGATGGCTTTAAGATACACATGTATTTTGATTTGAATGCAATCAATGATAGTGATGCTTTTTTTTTAAAAACTTGATATGATTTCTTGTTTGGTGTAATATTTATTGTTCTATCCTCTGACAATTTTAGTAAATACAAATGTTGCTTTCTTACTGTTAGATCTCAATAACCCTACATTCGACAGTGCATTTTCACAACACCAAAAATATACATTGAGTTGCAGTGAATGGCTATACTTTGAAGATATTTCCAAATAAACGCAACAATTTAGATACATGATGGTGAAATACAATATTTATGAAAATCAACAATACTTTACACACAATAAACGGATATGTTTAATATGTGAGTAGGCAATTTTCAATATGCCGTCATCTTCCTTCAATTAATATTTCTGATGGTTTTTAGTAAACACCTTTCACATGACATATGTCATCTGATACATGATGACTTTGAATATAGATCCATTGTTCTTATCGTATCGGGATATCCAAACGGACTCCACATGTCCTATCTGATTTTTCAGACATTGATTAATGAATTTTGAAAACAAATAAGTGTATATATAAATTCAAAGTGTGATTTAAATATTAGTTTTTAAATATAGATCGTTAGAATGACGTAATATCAGTTCGAATTAAGTTCCATATACCATCGAGTCACGTCAATCACACATATTTTCACTGTGGTAAGAAGTTATAGTTCACTAAAATCTCATTATTTCATTACTCATTACATGATAGCGGTCATATCTGCTATTTTATAATATCATGTTTATCTCATCGAGTGCGCTATTTGTCAACAACTGACAGATATTTTATTTATCATATGTAAAGAGTGCAGATTTGTGATTTCATGTATCTGAATGTAACACAGCTCTGTCCAGTTTACTCGTGAGAAATGGGTCATACAGTAACACAGGTCACAGGGTCACATCTGTTGCACTCATCAGCCCCATGTCAGCTGGCCCTTCGGGATGGCTGGGGGATAGACTAAGACCAATCACAGTGTATTCACGTGACTAAAACATGCAGCACTTGGAGGAAAGACAATACTGGCGCCAAATCTGCTAGTGCAGTTGATCAACACCATTTTCGTTTTCGACGCCGTATATGATATCATTTAGGTAAGAATTTATTTCCTCACTGTCTATCTCTTTACATTTTTTCTCGTTTACTTCAGAATGCTATAAGGCATCTACTAACACCAACAGGGATACACCTACAGTCTAAGTCGTTAGTAGACCTAGCCATTTCTTTTACTAATGGTGTATGTAAATATTTTTGGAGCGAGTCTCTAAGTCCAATGTGTAATTGAACGATTACTTACGACCGTATACATCATTACTAATATCATATTAACCTATGACCTATATTATAATAACATGCCATTTGAATGAAGACAAAGGTTCAATTTTGCTATTGTATTGTTTATAGCTCCGGTTACTAACGACTTTGGAGGCGATTGTGTTCGCCGCGTGATGAAGAAACTGGGGACAAATCACCTGATGTCGACAAGCTGCTTAAAAGGTAAAACAAAAGATTTCCAAACTACACATTTAATGTCTTCACAATTACTTATGACTTAGCTTTATGACAATTCAATTGAAACAATATTGGAATATAGATATCACTTGATGTCATACAATTGATATCTAAAATGATTGCCAATTCATACAAATAATTATCTTACGGTTCTGCTTGTTTGTTCCCAAATTCAATTCAATTATTTCATCATATATGTATAACCTCAGTTGAATGTATAAAGTTTTTGTGGTTTAAGTTTCTTGAAGGCAATAACTTTCATCATAAAAAGCAATATACTTGTGTTTTCAAACTCATAGTTTTTTTAATCCTTTTTTAACATTTAGACATGTTGATTTATTTTGCAGAAGCCTACATGAAAAACATTACTGCAAAGGAAGTGATGTCGAGGGGGAAGTTTCGAAAAGCTTAATACATGCTCCATCTAAACATGCCGGGCCTCGATTTCACCAGGTAACTTTTTTTGTCGTAGTTACTATTTTTGCAATAATTTACACGATCATACCTCCCTGTAACATTCATAGTTATCACGTTATTCAATTAAACCTCTGTTGTTTATTTATCATCCTCAAACATTAGTTAAATAAGTGCTACATTGTTGTAATGAGGTATCGCCGTAAATTTAATTAATGTAATATAAAATAATAAAATAATACAAAATTTGTGTATGAGAAAGAAGAATTATTATATAAACGTAGATGCATACCTACATCAATATGCTTGATACAAGATATTACTGATTTCCCTTACCTCTTTTGTTTTAAAAAATTCAAAGTTTATAAATGTGTATTATTTGTTTGCAGAGAGCAGCATCCAACAAGGAAACAAGCTCACGAACCGAGAAATAAACCAAGGACAAGGAAACAAACTAATGGACAAGGAAACAAGCTAATGGACAAGGGAACAAGATAATGGGCAGGGAAACAAGGTTATCGGAGGAAAAAGCTAACTTTTTAAGTTCAATCAAATTAAAAGTATAATCACAGTTTCATCTCTCTGTTATCTTTGTGTTCTCGAACTTATAGACAAGAACACTGAAAACATAGCTTTTCATATTGTCATGCAGTTTCAATCATTCCGTGAAGAACATTATCACAAATGACAAACGATTTTACCATTTAAAAATGAAATGCCTTATAATAAGCAGTCTGTCAACTTAAAATTTGTGTTACTATTTGGCAAAATTAGAAAGCCCTATTTCATAATATTTTTGTTATAACTTATTTTATAGCGGTGGTTAACTTACAAGAAATGTTACTAAATGTTTTTGACAATATGAGTTGATAGACTGTTTATGTATATCGTCTGAATTGGGTAGGCTTCAATGTTCATGAGTCTACAAATGGAATCTGTAAGGACGTTATGGCAACGTCGTAATGCGTTTGAGAGACAACAAAACTACGTGAGATAGACGGCATTTTCGTGTTCTCACATCATCGTATGTAAGTAGAAAAACAACGTTGTAGCAACCTTTCTAGGTGTCTATAGATTGACGTTGTGACGACGTCAGGATATACGTTAGGACAACGTAAACATAAACGTCGTTACAACGTCCTCGCAACGTCGTAATTACGTTGCAACACAACGTTGTAGCAACCTGTCTGGGAGTCTACAGAATGACGTTGTGACAACGTCAGGATCTACGTAAGGACAACGTAAACATAGACGTCGTTACAACGTCCTCGCAACGTCGTAATTACGTTGCAACACAACGTTGTGGCAACCTTTCTGGGAGTCTACAGATTGACGTTGTGACAACGTCAGGATCTACGTAAGGACAACGTAAACATAGACGTCGTTACAACGTTCTCACAACGTAGTAATTACGTAGAAAATCAACGTTGTAGCAACCTGTTTGGGAGTCTACAAACTGACGTTGTCACAACGTCAAGATCTACGTAAGGACAACGTAAACATAGACGTCGTTACAACGTTCTCACAACGTAGTAATTACGTAGAAAATCAACGTTGTAGCAACCTGTTTGGGAGTCTACAAACTGACGTTGTCACAACGTCAGGATCTACGTAAGGACAACGTAAAGCTGACGTTGTCACAACGTTATCACTACGTAGATTTGTTAGCTGGGAGTGTACAACAGTGGTATAATCACACCTGTTGGTAAGATCTCACCTTTGTGGAGACAAAAGGAAAGTATCATGAAATGGAATTTCGGCTATTGTAGAAACGAGGTATCAAACTAGGATTGAGAATATCACAGACTATTCACCAAGGCCTGTGGTTGAAGGAAGTGATGAGGCTATAATCCTTCAGGGACCACCAAGCGAGGGTGGGCCGTGTGATGAGATGAAATGCCAGAAAGGTTGACTGCAAGAAGTTGGTTGCTGATGGTAAGATTACAAAGAGCATGGTCATGGATAATGTCGAGGATGTTCAGACTGATTTGAGAACTCTAGGGGAACCTTTGACAATCAAGATGAAAGATACTGTGCAAGCAGATGACTAGTCTCTGATGAAAAAGGAGCTATTGCAATCAGGGATCTTGAAAACCAAGGTATACTGCAGAAGGGGGCATAACTAACTGACAACACTTTGTTGAACGAAAACCATGATAGGTCCATCAGAGTGTGCATCGATCCGAGTCAAACAACCAAGAAGGCAATCGAAATCTTGATGAATACCATTTCAACAGGGCTTCAGTTGCTGCCAATGCTCAACAAAGCCAGAATATTCTCAACTTTATGATTTCTCTGTATAATCATTTTTTTAAATCAAGTTAAAATATCATTTGTTACTCAAAATCAACTCTTATTGATATATGTGATAGCAGAAAGCACTTGAGAGAGATTATCCATGTAACTCAAGAATTAGGCTTACTTTGCGGCAAGGAACCGTTCTAAGACATTTTGGTAAACTTAATTGGTGAGACAATGTTTCGTCTCAAAAGAAATAGTTTGTGATAGAATAATCTGCCAGGATCATACATGTAGTCAGGTATTAGTCGTTGAACATTGCAGCGCAACATGCACTCGTGACACATGTCTCGAACATCTGTCTTACCATATTTGTGAACTATTATATTGATAACTCACAAACATCACATTTCATTATGCAGTGAATGTACATTGGCTAATGCATGACCTTCTTACAGAAATTCATTCCCAAATATTTGGTCATTTTCGTTTGTAGATATACCGCTATAAGTTGACTTTAACACTACAGGATATCTGCAATAAATTATAACAATTGATAACTCATTAGCGGGTATTTCTTTTTGAGCTCATCGGGCATTAAATGTCTGACGCGCTTATGGCAAGGTATGGTGTCCAACGTCTGTAAACCTTTCACAATGTCATTTTCCTCTCAAGAATGACAGGCCTGGGAGAGCTGAAATGGTGTGTACAAACTATTTGGCCAACGGGGATTATAAATTGTAGATGTTGGTGATTCTGTGGTTGGTGATTAGGCCCACATAGTCATGAATTAAAACTATTATCATATTCTTCTACAGAAAAAAATACCCTTAGTAAGCTGAAATTGTGTGCACGTATACTTATCAGCCGATGTGGTACACAGTGTAGATTTGGTGACCCTTTGGCCGCACAAAAAAGAGTCACATTGGCCATGACCTAAAAACCTATCTTGGTATTTTTCTCTAGAATGAACGGAAGCTGAAATGTTGTGCAAAGTTTCCTTAGAAAATTGGGATTATAAATTGTAGATTTGGTGACCCTGTGCCCACAAATAGGAGTCACAGGTGCCAATACCTTAAAACCTATTTATGTCTTCTTCTACAGAACGACCAGTATAAACTGTATAATGGTTGTGTACAGACTCGTAAGCCAATGGGTGTCATAAATTGTAGATTTGATGCCTCAATGATAGTGCCCTAAAACCTATCTTTGTCTTCTTCTAAAAGCTCACAATCTGAAAAGTTGTATACAGAGTTTTTGGTCACACCCATGAAACTTCATTCGTTTTCTTTAAACAAGGAACTGAAGCTTGTAAATACAGAGAGCGGACAACCTAACAATTAAATTGTGATGAGCTAAAGATCAACTGACTCTAGTTAGATATTTCCAAATAAATTGAAAGGGCGATTCAATTCGGGTATATTACGAAAGCGGTATATAAACACAAGTAATTAACCTCAATCTCCAAACGACGGGTGCACGAGGTAGACAGTACTGGATGCATGATACCTGAAATAAGTTATACCTATATATACCTACCCGGACAAAGACACCGTGATAAGTGAGTGTAAATATAGACCTAGGAATCACGTTATATGCTAAGGAGGGTTTCCCTCGAGTGTGGCGATATGAATGGAATTTACATCATGCCATGCACATATCTTAGATCACATGGCAGGTGTCACGTGTTACCTGAATGAAACTATCTTTGACTAAGTATGAATGGCGGTCAAGTGGGTCGTTATGAATACGTCTATCACCCGGCATGCAAAGAATGTGTGAATTCAAACTGGATCAATTGAAGACAATATTATATTTATGTTTTTTACATAAACATATTGTCATATTCCTCAGCCGCTTGCATTGATTAAATGTATGTAAAATGCGGCTCAAACACCGTGCTTGACTTACATGTACAACAACTCACGGTATCATGGTACGTTAACATGATATGTATATATTATTCATGTGTTTTATCTACCTGCATATATTAATGAATATTATATATTGTGTATCGTAGGTCTGAATATTTTCTTTTATGTAGAACGTGATGGTGAAATGTAAGAAATTGGCATATTCGACACATTCGATAAAAAAAATCTTCTTCTTCTTTTGTTTCTTCTTCATTAAGGCCTATCCCATATACCGTTAGAACTCTGAATTTAGTTATGACTCCGCCAGAAGGATTGGGAGACATATAATTTTATTGCTTTTGAATGAATTTCCGACGGCGTCAGCGCTGACGTCGGCTTCGGTATGCCCATCGTTTCCGGATCCGGAGCTCTAAAACTACTTGTCTCTCCATGTTACGTAGATGTGTGTTCTCGGGGTTTGAGCTGCTTTTCACTTTTTTTTTTCTTTCTGTTTCCATTGTGACAATTTGGACTTGTCTCTTTGAAGGGTAATAACTCTAAACAACGGATTTATTTTAGGTTTCAAAGACGAATTTGGACAATGGCGAGACATCTTTTGAATACATTTTTAGTGATTTTCGAAAAGTCGTCTAAGATGGCACTTATCTAATCCTGACAGATTTGATTGGTTGAAATTGAAACACGTAATATCTATTCCACATCACGGAACGTATCCAACGCATGGATAAACTCACGCATCACGTATTATTCAAATTCATTTCAAATATGTTTCCTTTTCGAATATGTCAGAAAGTCTAATTGGTTGATGTAAGGGAATATGTTTTCGTGCAAGCTACATTAAAATAAAGTAGGTTCTGTCTAGAAGTCGATATCCAACGGGATTGCCTTAACAGATAACCAAACGGCAGTTACAATATTGTAAGTAAATAAACCATGTATTCGAACCCGGACAAGGAAGAAGTCTATTTTAAGATAGCTTTCCTTGAAGAGACAGAGCATTGTACATAAATATTATCCTCTCGCGGTGTTTCTATTCATAGGAGGATAATTACTTCACTTACGCCCCTATGAGCACATTATAAACACGAATAGTTTGAGAAGAAACGATGACTTTTCATGTTCCATGACCCAGGCATTCCGGTCCATGACGTTGCTGTTCTGTGCAGTCATTTTATTCTACATTATACCGTTTATAAAATACCGTATTTTCTCAAATAGCCGCAATTTAACATTTACCAGCCACCCGCGTCTGTCATGTCCACTAATTTCTAATTTTTAGAAATAGCTAAGTCTGCCAGCCGTGCACTGGGGGCAATCATCTGTAAATCAAAGTGTTTGGGGGTATGCCCTATGGTGTATTTAACACCTTATACGAACATTTGGTCCAACCAATTTTGTCATAGGCCTACGGTTCAGCGGTTTGGGGTATTAGACAGTTCAGCTGTATCAACGCCATTCAAAATAAGGCATGTCGTTTTTTCTTAGCTGTAGGTAGTAAGACCCCAAACTTAGCTGTACGTGGCGATATGGGTTGGTCCTCCCCGCATACAAAACAACATATTGAAATTCCAGGTTTTTGGCGTCGGCTACATTTAGCTAATGATTTTAGAATCCCCAGTGTCCTACGTTAGCAGATGGTATCTTAATTTCAGAAAGTCCTGGTATAATACAGTTTACTCTATGATACATTCTGGGCAATTACCTATAAATGATATTTGTGTGATCTCTCAGAGCGATTTTACTTCTGCTAGGAATTATTTAACGAATAAGGATAGAGAGGATTGGTTATTTCAACTATGGAATGAAAGTGGCCAGTGTAATGGCAATAAGTTGCGGACTTACCGCTTATTTAAACATTCCCTAAATACTGAATCTTATATTTCTGCTTCTCTTCAGCGTTCACACCTCAGTATACTCAGCAAATTACGATGTGGCATTCTTCCCTTAGAAATAGAATTAGGTAGGTTTTCCCGTCCTAAAGTACCTCTTGAACAAATATTATGTTACTTCTGTAACAGTAATTGTATAGAGGATGAAATTCACTTTCTCACTGTTTGTAATTTCTACTCAGATGTAAGGTATGAATTTTGTAAATCTGTATCGTCTGCCTACCCTTCCTTTCTACATCTCAATCCGACTGACCAGGCTGTATATTTATTATCTAGCAGTAAGTTATGTAAGTCACTGGCTGCCTTAACATATAATATGTATAGACGGAGGTTGAGCCTCACTTAATTTTAATGTTTACTCCATCCTTGTATATTCAATGTTTTATATCCATATTTATCTATATTTTAATATGAACAAAGTAATATGGTGTCTCATAGGCCTTTGTAGGCCGGGTGCTATCTTTTTATCTGCAATGTTTTTATATCATGTGAATATTGTTTTATTATGCCATATGTGAAATGTATGTAAACACGTGACACCGAAATAAATTACTTTTCTTCTTCTTCTTTCTTCTTCTAATCGGTGTAGTGTTGCCATGGATATACCCGTTGTTTATTAGAGATCGTATGTAAATTATTGTCCCAAAAGTATTAAGTAGGCCAAAAACCCATGACCTCTAGTGACTATAGTATATTGCTTCACGATAACAATAAACACAGCGTTTATAAGAGCCCCGACGTAAACTGTTTCAGGAGAACAATGCCCATCGCGTCTGTAGTGACCACACGTATATTGCTTCTATATATATATATATATATATATATATATATATTATATATATATATATATATATATATATATATATATAATATCATACATACATAATAGAGAACGATGACATATAGAACTACTACGGTAATCGTCAGAACGTCTTTGGAGCTTACTCAAATACGATATGGTTTATTTATGGTACTTACGCTGGGCTTATACTTCCCTAGCTTTTCTCCTGATCTCTCGAACATTGACATAACCTATACAAGCCTACTTTCTGTATATTGTCTGACGTCATTCATATATATATATATATATATATTACAATCGTTGCATTGATTGATATTGACCGACAAACATTGACAGTTCGCTTTGTTACGTTGCACTGACCATGTATGTACTTAAATAAACACAACTGTTGTTAAAACATCATTATATAACTCCTAATTACTACCATGAGTGAAAGTTGGTTATCGAATAAGTGTTTGTTCGTAATTCATGGTTCACGGTTCCTTACGCAATTAGCGGCTGTTCTGGAAAACAACTTCCATCTTTTCTTTTCCTACAGTATACACATGGAAACTAATGAAGCAGCACCTGGCATATTTTGTAATTATTCGTACCTTTTGAATATATTGATGTTTTAGTGATGTACAGATTTCCCGGAGTTTCCGTTAACGAATTTTCAATTTCGATAAATGTTAATCCCCGATATATTTCCAGAGGAACCTGTGTCTCGACCCTAGATCTAATTCCGTGAATCCCTGGTAGTAAAAATGGAAAATATTTTCCAAAATCAATTATCACGGCAAGACATTTGAATATATATGACCAACGGATTTTGTGACCATGTGGCCAGATTTAAATATTAATGTTCCTCATCTTAGTACAATATAAAAAAATAACGACTCACAAACCCATTTTACATACCATTGAATAAAATAAAGCCACTAAAATGTTGTGATTTTAACACTCAATTCTTTTTTTAAATTTCTTAGGTGAGAAAATACGTTTACCTTTTAATAATCAAAATGTAACTGAAACTGACATATGATTGGATATTTTTTAACTGATCAGAACTGAAATTGTGTGAATTATGTTTACACTTGGGTTTGAGGTGGTTTTCAAAAGGTAAAAATAAACGTTAAATGTAAAACTAAAAATAAAGTAAACATTCAGCAACAAAACCATTACACTTTAGGTTTTATTGTTTTGTTTGAAAATGAGTAGTGTATACGAGCGTATAAGTATTGTACTCGTCTCGTGCTGAACGCTCATTCCGAGCACGAACACACATAACTTGTTTGGATTCACATCTCCTGTTGCATACCATGATTCCCACGAATACAATCCCGGGGTTCTATTTCGTTCAGCGCCGGGTCCTATTCGACGAAAAACGGTAGCCCTTAATTAAATTCATATTCGAGACTCGGGTTGTATGTTCCTCAGTACCCATAATCCATCGGGTTATATTCGATATCCGATTAATATTCGAGGAAATACGGTAGAGATTAAGACTACAAGTTCTGCACATGGACTCATTGTGGAACAAAATAAGAGCCTTTATACAGTATATGTACTATATGTGCAAAATGCACAAACAGAATTTCCAATGTGCATTGTATTGCGGACAATAAAGTGTTATAGTTATTTAGTAAGTCTGTGTATATGGTAATGAAAGCTTAAAGAAATAACATCACATTGGTAGAGTTAGTATTAAATTCTTAGAGTAAGTATTAGATTCTTAGAGTAAGTATTAAATTCTATGGATTTTTCATTAAACTACTATATCTAATGCGACGAACTTCGTGAAACCAAAACAAATAAAAATAAATTAAATGTATTATTGGGAAAAACATATTTGTAAACAAAAAGGAATAATCAAAGTTAGTCTATGGAATATTTTTTGTTTTCACTACCTAGTCAACAACACTATCATAATTTCCTCTTTTTTTTTTAAATTTCACCTTAAATATCAAAGTTTATTCTAAACAAAGCCCTTTGTAAGAGCAGTTTCATCTCACCACGTGTGTTTTAACGGATATAAAATATTAAGTATCACACCCTGGTGAATGACATTTGTATATCTCTTTACGAGATATTATCATAGTGAACGTATGAATGGTGCCTTTCAGTAATTTGTGAAACTTACTTAGGTCTACAACAGACAAAAAGACAAATTTGGGTTGGTATCATGCAAGTTGAGTGAAATATGTTAAATGAAATCAGCACATATGATCATTTTCACGTATAAAGTCAAATGAAATGTTATTAAAATCACTGGATGTCTCTTCAATTAAACTATTTCATATTTTCAGATATTCAGACATGGCATCATTAGTCGAAAAAATAAAGATGTTTCACTTACGAAGTTGTTTTGTGATTCATCAATTTAAAAAAAAGTGAAAATATGAAAGCATATAATTTACAAATATTGACTGATAAAATTCTAGATTGGTGTTTTTGTTTTTAGATATATAATATGTTTGGAAATAAATTATTTGTGAATAAAAAAATCAATAAAGGATTCATCAAAATCAATAATACGTCACAATATTTCCATGCATTGTGAAATGTACATTTGATGACATGTTGATGTAATTATCGAATTTGATTGACATTTCTTGACTATGATCTTCTCTCTTAGTCATCGCTTTCATCAAATTATATTATTTGCAGTTGCTCACCAATATGAACAGGTTGATATATTTCCAAGGGTCATAATTCACTAACAGATTTAAAGCTCTTGTTCGGTGGACAGAATAAACGGTCGCCTTATTTATAGTGGTGAAATCTGACAGCTACTCGCACGTGAGCCGTGTATGACATTCCATGACTCGTGACGTCACAATCGAGGGCGGCCATTTTGTTTGAACAGGAACCATACGTTTCTGAGGAGTCTCGCTGATCCAGCGAGTTTATCAAAACTGCGACGATCAATGTGCAGAAATATCGTGGTGAGTACACTGTGGTAACCCTTGATTAAAATCGACACGTCAATTATATCATCCTGTTGTCGATAATACAGTATATTTACACCGTTCTGTTTACAAGTCGTTGAGATTTAGAAAATCATAAACGCTCTGACCTGGGCCAGCCATGTTGCCTGGTTTGAAGGGAATTCTCTTCACTGAACAACGTTAAATGGTAAAAATCACCGTGAAATGGTTATTCTAGATTTAGTTGGATAATCAGTTTTATTTTCAACGAAATCCTGCCCAGAAACAGTCGAGTATGGCTTTCTCCTTTTGACCAAGTAGATTGACAGCTGCTGCTGTCTGTTGCAAGGGTGTCCTTACATGTGCGATTTGATCAGGTGATTCCTTTAGTCTTATGATCATTTGATGTTTGTTTAAAGAGACAACACATTATAAATATAACATATAGTTTCACTACTCAATTTTGGATAAGTGTGTTAACATGATCATCTACGAATGATCATTATTCTTCTATTCAGAATGAATGGCAATATTCTTCGTTGTTGTGTATAAAAAGTAAAATATAGCTCAATCAGTATTCTGTTCTGTATGGTTGTGTCTATGTAGACTAGAGTAACAAAGTATACATCCCTAAATATTCAATATAATAAATGCTTAAAGAATATGATCATGGTATTATTGGTAAAATGCTTTGTTTAATCTTGCATTATTATATTTTGGATATTTTCAAAGATATTACACTTTTTGTAAAAGGTAAAAGTTTCTTAAATGATGATTTTGGACACAAAATGGCACTTGATGTCAATGATTAGGGTTGGGACGGGTAACCTGAATACCTAGGACTGGGTATAACCCGGGTACCAATCACATAATACCCACAAATGTATGATTTGACGAATAAAAATAAAAATATTTGTAACTTTCATAATTGAAAGATTGCAACTCAATATTCAAGAAAATGTTAAATAGATAGCTAAAGAGCAATTTATATATTTCTTTAATTCTCTAGCTGCATACATTAGCTTATCAGTTAAAGAATAATTACAAAATCCTACAAAATTGAATAAAAGAAAACCGGTATCCTGGTAGGGAAAGGTGGAGTACCCACTACCCAGGTAGAATTTGTTTACCCGTCAAAGCCCTACTTGACATGCCTTATATGACTCAAAACTGACAAAACTCAACACGTCATCCAACAGCTTGCCTTCTCTAATCCCAAATATCACAGGTAACATAACGATTGTTTAAAACTACAATTTATCTAAAGAAATCATTTCTTCTGTTCAGCGTTAAAAACGTTTTAATATAGATTCAAGAATGGAAATGTTTAGCGTACACTTAATATCCCTGTTTTTTTAGCATTATTGTAACAACCCATGGGAACATAGGGTTAGTAATCCGAGATTGTTCAGTATCACTGACAATTAAGTTATCGCTAACATTTTCTACATTACTCTCATCAATAAATAGAGGATATTTGTCTTTTCTTGACTAATACCATGTTTATCTCATCGAGTGAGGTAGAAAGGTTGTATTTTCACGAATGGCGCAGCATGGTATTTGTCAAGAAAAGCCAAATTTTCTATTTATTATATGACCAAATCCTTGCATAGTCACCGAAATCGACTTGCATTTACGTTAAGTCGGCTCCAGAATGAGCCTGTCGACTCAGCAACAATGTGACGCCATGAACGTGTCATGACGTCGGAGCATTGTTTTATTATGTCAGGTCATTGTTATATCAGTCACTAGTGACTGATAACACGTTTCATTGTTATTTTCACTAGTGACTGATAACACGGTTATTTTCATTGATAGATCCCGGTATTTCACCTGCAATCATATAATAAAAGACCAATCTGTTGCTAGAACTTGTACAGTATGTAATAGTTTACTGATATATGGTCTTTCATTTCTTAGTTGGACTTTTCATCAGCAACATTAAGACTTAAATTACCCGACCTTGATTTGTGTAAGCCAATAAAATGCTGTGTATTTTGGACCCACCTGCTATCCTCTCAAAAGACATCTTACAACACACTACAGTCTTTCATGAAGGATGTCTTCTGAGTCGTGTTCTGACAATTCAACTCAAGCTCATATTAAGATAGGTTAAGTTTTGCACTACCAAGTTGGATACTTCCATCATCTTGTACCAAGTCTTTCATCGGTTAATGTTTCCATAATAAGATTCAAGGGCAATTTATTTGAATTAGACTTTTCCTGATGAAAAAGTCCCAGGGGTGATATTTTGTAAAAGATCAGAACTTTTAGCGCTGGATAATGTTGATTTTGTCTTGCAAGATATAAGACTGAATGTATGACTGTAAAGTGACTGTTCAATGTTCATCTACTAGTCATATTATTCACTTCATAACCCCAGTGATAAAGTTTGACTGTCTTGTTCATGTTCTGACTTCATTTTAGAAAATAATATTTAACAGTAATCAGACATGTTGTTTACATCTACTAAAGGTTCATAAACATGCTCATAAATATGTTAGATCTGGAATGATGCAGCTTCAATTAGGTATTGAACATTATTGCAGTAGTTTAAATAAATTTACATTTAAATAATCATAAAAGTCTCACCTATATTAAATTAAAACTTTCTTAAGGGTTCACATTCAGTCGTAGACACGCTATTACAGCTTGCTAAATTTAGTACGCCTACAGAGTACAGATGTGTCTATAATACATATAAAGAATGTTTATTGGCAATCTATTGACTTGTTAATGCTGTAAACATGTTCATGGTCTGTGTGACTATTCAACCTGTAGAATAACCTTATAGGAAACTATGTCTGACCGATCTTGTAACCTGGGCTGACATTGTATTGTCAAGAGAAGTCACGAAATGAATAGTCAAGAGATATTTTATAACTCCTTTACATGGGGTCAAAAGTGATACAAAAGTTGAGAAGTTCACATTATGGGACAACATAGCTTAATTCCCTTGAGTTCTTCTTGTCCAACTCATATATGAATAAATCAGAATATTAAACATGATGTTTATTTTATTAATAAATTGACAATTTACAACATTACTTTATTATTTTTTGAGAAAACTTTGTCACAGTTTGCCTGTTATTAACTAAAGTCAACCTGTAAAGTGACATGTTCAAATGAGGTCCAAATCACAACAGTGCATTTTGTCTTTTTAACTAATCACGTTCATTTTCTATTTTGAATAACATGTGACATCGGAGACAATAAAGAATGTTGGGGACCATATCAATCACACCGTAGGAACGTGTACGCCTGGAAATTGTTACTCAACGGAAGTGAACGAATTTCTCTGCGAGAGGTCAGTTTAGTTTTGTGCATTTGGTGTAGGAATTTGTTTGATAAATCGGTTTTCAGGTACTTATGACAAAAGATATTTCAGGCTGTAAAATAGTAGACATTAGTAAACACAAAGTTGGTTTTAGAAATGAGAAGCTGAACAGAACTAGCTTAAAAGAGACAGTTTTATGTTAGGCTGCATGCCGAAAAAATATATTTGCACACAAATGCGGTCGATATATGCATACGATTTTTTCAAGTATATGTCCAAAAAGGCTGATACATATTCAGGGATTACTTTGGACCGCGCCATTGTGCCATATGCGCTAGCTTAAACGAAATGGCACAGTCAAAAATATACCCTGCGACTGTCTGGCGCAGTTAAATACGAAATGGCGCCCATCTAAAATTACTCTGGGCTTTCCCAGTCCTTAGTGAACATTTTCAATCAAAAAGATATGTTCAACTCGTTCATTGCATTCGTTTCTGAATCGATAACGTAAACCCGTAAGTGTTTCGTTTATACATTCATTTAGCCTAATGCGTAATCGAGTTTGTCATTCGGAACGATTCGTTTTTTGTACCCGTAACAGTAGTAAACATCAATCAAGTATTACTGAATGCTTAGTTTCCGGTAAAACGGCGATGCCGCCACCGAAGAAACAAATGAAACTTACGTTTCATAGAACTGGTAATGTTAATAATACAGAACAAAACATCAATCGTCGATCGAATCGAAGACGAATCACGTGAAATTTTAATTAAATGAGTCTGACTTGAGATATGAAAGATTTGATCAGTACGTGTCAATGTGACACTGAATGTTAGTTGTGTTATTTCAATGAAATGAGTCGGACTTGAGAAATGGAAAATTTGATCAGTGTTAATGTGACACTGAATGTTAGTTCTGTTATTTTAATGAAATGAGTCAGACTTGAGACATGGAAAATTTGATCAGTGTTAATGTGACACTGAATGTTAGTTCTGTTACTTTAATTAAATTAGTCTGACTTGAGATGTATTTGATTTGATTAATGTCTACATGACACTGAAGGAAAGTTCTCATCTGTATCAATCTATTTTGACAGAATATGCAATACCTACACTTAAGTCAGAAAATAAACTTTGATTTTCAATTTGTGTGGTGAGTTTTTATTTAAGGAGAGATGGGACGATGAAACAAAATATTTTAGAATTCGTTTATTTTTTCAAAATAGCAGGTTTATTGTGTCTTTTATCCAAAACTGTAAGAAAATTTGGGGGTCACCGAACGATTTAAAGAGTTATCGGCATTAATAATAATACCCCCCTCGGCAAATTACGCCATTTTTGACTGATTTGATGTATTTAGAGGAAGCTCTCGCTTTCAACGAATAAACTCAGAATCTTTTAAAATACATTTCAGTTACATACTGGGATGCATAGCAAGTCTATATTTTGAAAAGTAATGACACTGGAAAGAGAAACAAAATTAGATTAAGCACTTTTTAATTAAAAACGGCATTTTTCTCATAGTTTTTCGCATATTCAACAGGATTTCTCACTGACACACATATTTTAGATATTGCTGAAAATGCAATATAATGTGCACATTTGAATAAACAAACGAATTCAGAAATAAAAATAGGGGGTCACCGGAGGTTTTTCATCACTTTAACGTCATATTTTAAATTACCTTCATAAACGTAAAAACCTAACGTCACGGCAATTTTGATGGTTTCAAGTGTAACTTTGACGGCCTACCGGCCTATCATTATTGAACATACTATCAATCTAAGAATGCATGATGGAAGAATAACTATCAGTTGATTATACCAGGCGATTTAAATTCGCCAGTAACTAAAGAAACGTATGTAATTCGAATAACACACACAGTAACATATTTACCGCGAATATAGGTGACGATAACGTTATGCGGCATGTCGTAAAATGACCGTTAAAAAGGCGTTACGGAAAATGTAAGCACTTTCCGTTAGTGTATGGATAAGCGTATGCCTCGAACAACGTAGTCCATATATTTTTAGACGTATTCACTACAATACTTTGTTGTCGCAAAATGTTACCATAAGGGAGTTCGATTTCTGGGTCCCATCTCTCCTTAAATACATCCTGTGGCATACTTTTTTCAGTTATGTATTAATGAACCTGACATAATTATGTCATTCAATATGTTACTTTGATAAATTTCAACTGAATATAATATAAATAATCTCATGAAATTGATTTTTTTAAAAACTATTAAGAGAGATTATTTGGCTTGGGAAACCCCTCAGATGTCACCATTTCAGCTTAAGAATTCAAACCCCAACCTATGGGAGGGCGCACCCTCCCATGCCCTCCCCCCGACAACTATACGTTGTCCGGCGGGTCTGCGCTGCGCGCAAACCCCCTGGGACAGAGGGCCCACTACAGTTGAACCCTGTGGGCCAATGGCCCACATGGTTAAATTTCCAGAGTAACCCCTGCATATTTATCAAAACTAGAAAATTTAGTCAAAATCCAACGAATACCGTATTCGCCGTAATAAGCGCCCTGCTCCAATGAGCGCCCCCCAAATGGTTTTGCAATTAACTCTAATAACCGCCCATGTACCAGCAGTACTAAATAATAAATTCAACTTACCTAAATTCAATCCAACAACCCCTTCAGACGAGAAAATAGTAGCTGATAGCCCTTGAACTTAAGTTTACAGGGAATTTCCAACGCGGCAGTGTTCCCGTTTACTGGTAAGTACCAGTATTTTACCGGAATTTTCGAAGCTGGACCGGTATTTCTCATTACTGTCGGTCCCAATTTCAAAATTGTGTATTTGTTCAGAAATGATCCTAAATAAGCATATATAATTAATAAGTCCTTAATTTGGTATTAATGCTAAATAAGCATTTGTTAATCTTATAATTACACCCAAAACAAATCATAAACATCAATACAAATGCTTAACAGTGCTGCATGGCAACTTCAGACAGGAAACGTCAATCAAGGTGTTGACCTAATTCCATGCAATACTCCAAGAAGGAGGACTGGTTTATTTTTGTATGGGGGTGACAGGAGTTGAATAGTTCAAATAGGATAGAACACAATAAGTTATTAAACGATTATTACTGATAGAAAATAAAGATTGATTTTAGTCTAAACTTAAATAAAATAATAAGATAATAGATTTGTCAAACCAAGAAACAATAATAAAATTTGTTTGAGGTTTTTTTCAATTGCCACCCCTGTGTTGAAAATGAATTATCCGGGAGGTCTTAACTGTTGTCAACATGCAGATTTTCTGTTTTAAATGTCGTAGTTTTAGACAGCCATGCAGCTCAATGTTACCAAAATCTGTATGTTGAGGTATGTTTCAAAATATCACTGATGAAATGTTTGCAGGTGTAAAATATTTGAAAAGCATTACAAGTTTTTAGTTTATTAGTTATTGTATGTTATGTACAATTCCTGCCAACGTGTGACGGCTAAAAATAGCACTGTGTTGATAGGATACTACGATTGCAATTGAGAAATTATCAGCATAAAATTATAATCAAAATGTGGTTTCTGTTTCACTTTGAGGAATTAAAGGATACATTTAGCAGCAATATGTGTTATTTTCAACTCGATAATGTGTAAGTATGTTTTGAACGCCTGTATCAATTATCAAAGACAACCTAAACACAGTTCCACGTGAATAGTCTTTATTTTTCATTCGTCACTCACATCATTTTAATAAGCGCCCACCCAAGTCAATTTTTTAAGCGCCCTGGGCGCTTATAACGGCGAATACGGTAGTTACTGAGATATTTACATTCAATGACTGCCGGTATAATATCGTGGTGAACACGTTCCTAAAGAAAACACCAGGTGGCTGTAATTCGTTCGTAACTCTTTCACTTTGTTTTGACACCACGTGTGGTTCAGGGGTTATAATTTTGTTATTTGTCAATGATAAGTCCCAATATTTGGCATATATGTCCATATATGGATGTTTCACAACATGGTAAAAAAAATATATGATGGATTTTCTGAAAGCAAGGTAATATCAAACACACGTAAGTTCAACATGCGAAATTCGACTCCTACATTGTGATGTAACAGTCGACTGAGGGCACATAATGACATTATCTTTCGTCTACATCTTCATCAGTGTCTACCATTTTACAGCCTGGAACATTTTTTCTCATAAATACCTCAAAACCGATTTATCCAACAAAATCCTACAACAAATGCACAAAACTAAACTGACCTCTCCCAGAGAAATTCGTTCACTTCCGTTGAGTAACAATTTCCAGGCGTTCACGTTCCTACGGTGTGATCAATGCTCAATGACAAACTAGTGTCAAACAAGTTATCAGAACTAAATCATGCAAAGAAATTTAATAGGTAACAAATCCATTGAGAGCCTCGCAAGTCGAAATTAAAGGGAGTCTTAAGACTTAATGAGAATCAATATATATGTATATCAATTTTCTCAAATTCCAAGAATGTTTTTTTGAGTTTATTTGATATTTTATATGGTAACACAATAAAAGTAAATGGCAAACAAATAAACATAAACTTGTCATCACGACATATTTTCCATATTTTCAAACTTAAAACACATTACTAAGTCACCATTAACACTATTTTGTCACAACATTGAAGCATGGTGGAGTGTTCACTGTTCCGTATGACATTAGAAAAATAGCTTCCTGGTTTGTATATTGGAACGTTTTTTGTGTTACACATTGTTGTGTTACAAGTGTGTGATCACGGAAGTGTTGTAGCAGTTATGTTTTTAAATCTCCAAGTTGTGTACTTATACTGTTTGCAGCATATGATATGCAGACCACTCAAATTCTGATAAATAGAAACTGTTGACAAATCAAATTTGTGACATGTTTCTTTGATATTTGTAATGTTTCTGTAAAGTTTGGAGTTGTTATTTGTATCTATCAACTAAATCATGTTTTAGGCATGCTAAGTTCAGAGAGAAAGGGAGAAAGGAGGTCAATCGATGTTCATCTATGATCACTAACAAGTTTATAAAAATGTAAAGGAGCTGTTTAGTCCTTGGGTTTTATTCTTTTTCTTTTGTAAATATGTAAATATAACATGTGGATGTTTACCATGTTGTGTATAACATCAAATTCTATCCCAGTTAAGGTCATGCCAAGTTCAAAGATGAGTTCAAAAGTTAGAAAGTCACCAAGTCAGCTGACTTTACTGTATAATTAATTATACACATTACACATAGTAAATGTTTAGAATTATAGCTCTGTATAGCAAACCAACTTATGTATTGGAGTCTGTCGCTCGCTAATTCAATAGCAATTCATAAGTTGCATGATAGTTTTATTTATGTTAATTTTGTTGTATAAATTTTCAAATGAGTAAAGTTATGGTCACAATGTCTCTCCCATAACAAACATCCCCACCCTCTCTCAACCACTGTCAGCTAATTAATTAGCTGATACAGTGTTTATCCAATCATTCTTGTCCGATTAGCTCTTTTATGTCTTAATCAGCAAACATTTCAAGTAATCTCAACTTGCATTGCAACAGCCCGTTTGCCTAGTTACCATGGAAACCATAGTAAATCCATAGACAGGACGCACAACAAGGTGAAAGTCTAGCATGGCAAGTGTATGATTGGACAATGTTTCAGTGACAGTATGCACCACGATTTATAGCGTAAAACCTTGATAAATAGCTTTCTTTCTTATCAAAAACATGCTATTCTATTGTCAAAGGGAGCTTACTCCTAACTAATGAAGTAGGTAGTCCACATTCCTGAAACCTGATCAGCTGTATTGAGTGAGACTTTCCTTTAGAAGAGTGCGTAGAATGGTAGGTAGTTTCATATCTGGGTTAGTTTTTATACAAAATGTTTTTTCCTGATGTGATGTTATTTTTATGATATAAAACTTTCTCTCTTGGCTCTGCTTTGTTTTCAGCTAAGTGAGCTAACTGCCTCTTTTACATTTTATGTCAAAATGTGTGTTGTGATGTTAATTTTCTTCATGTTATATTGGTTTGTGTGAGTTTCTAAATATCATAATCTTTAAACATAGTAATACCCCTAATAGGAAGTAGTTGGGGAATGGAAATATATTTATATACCGCTTCGCTCCATCTCTGAAGTCCTAACATGAAACTTGACAACTATATATATTATGACTTGGAAACCTTAAATTTGGTGTGAATGTTACCTTTGTTGTGGTTTTGTGCCTTTCAGGGATCTGAGGGTGTCGAGTTATAACAACAAATTTGATATCTGAACCAAAAAACAGCAATTTTTTTCTGACTTGTTTTTATTCCTGAGGAGTGAGGACAGCATGAAAACTTTTGGAATCGGAAAGTTCAAATTTGATATGAAAATAAGGCATCTGATGGTCTTTTGTTACAACTTCGGCATGCCAATTAAAATTGTTGCCATTCATGATTGACTACACAAGTTTTATGATCACCAGTGACAACTAATGATTTGTGAATGGACTGGCAAACTTGTATTAAGTCTTCTTACGCTGTAAGTCATGTTAAACAATATCATTTCTTTTCAGTGAATGTGACTAGAAATGAATATTTTGCTCGTACAACAAGTGCATGTTTGCAGCCAATTGTAAAGATTTATTGTCAGCAAGTTGCCTAACTTTAGAATGCTAAGTGGTAAAATGTTGTCATTTTGTCAGCGTTGGAAGATTGCTATTCAGAAAATCTTGGTTTAATTTAAATTCAACACATGTAGGCAGGGATTAGGAAGGGCAGGGGCCATGGGCCATTTGCACATTTTCTGAAAAAATGGCCCATTAAAATTTTGAAGTTTACTATTGATATAAGGGCAATGGCCCCTTTAAAATGCAGAAAATTACTAAAAGCCATGAAAATGGCCCATTGTCAAAAGTGTGTCCTTCCCAATCACTGTGTAGGAAGACAGAATTTTGTCTAATTCACGAGATTTCTCTGTGATGCTGCACGATGAATACAGCAGCTGTAAAACAGCAGGATGATTTACGTCCACTATGGGATGCTAGAGCACACACAGGAGGTCAATTAACCACTCTATTGTTTCAGTTGTGTTTGTTTACCTCCAAACCTGCCTATAACCTTGTTCAACTGCAGGCATGAAATATAACAGTCAACTGATCTTGGGTGTTCCTCCCAAAACAATTTATGATCTTCAGGGGAAGTTGAAGTGTTTGTAATCGGGTTGTCTAAATTCATTGGCAGCTGAGGTGAAGAAGAGATTTCCTCCTGTTGATGATTTCTTCCATACAATCATCTTGTTTTCTCCCAAAGCGGCACAAGCTACCTGGTGTAGTATGAAGCACACATGTGGAGAACACACAGCACCGATCTGGCCATCCACAGGTGGGGCCATAGTGCTTCTTCTGATTGGTCAGTGTGGTTTGGAGGATTTTGTATCATCAACTTAGTGTGACAAGTGGTCCAGTGTTTGCATTGGTGCACTCATGCTAGCTTCAAGGAGGAAGAGTCCTTTTTCAGTGGAATGAATGTTTGAAATCAGACATACATTTGATCTCTAAAATGCCAAAGGTATTCGGTTGTGTACATTGTTGCTTGTGGGCTCAGTTGAGTTGAGCTGGGATCAGTTGTTGAGCTTTTCTGGTCTGACCTGCATTAGGCCTGGCTGATCCAGTATTGCTGACTGTCTGGAGATTTGTCTGTATGCCATGCACTGGACAGACAGACAGACAGACAGACAGACAACCAACATGTGACGAGATTGCTTCAAGGTGACTTCAAGCTGGAGATTAAAATAGCCCAGTGGGTAAGGTAGCTAGCTAGCTAAGTGAGGGCATCAAAAGTACTTGGATACTTACATCATGCTTCTACTTAACCACGGGCAGTGGTATTATACGACATGTCGTGATGACACGTCCCATCTGCATTGTGTGTACAGAGTTCTGCCCCCTGACCTGATGTACCGTGTGCTGTGTTGGTAAACAAGCACCTCCGCTGCTTCCCCTCCCGCACATACTCACAACAGATCCTAGGTAAACACAGGCATCTTCATTCACTTCTCACAGCTCTCGGTGAGTGTTCAACTTGAATTGTTCGCAGGAACTCGGTCAATCTTTCAAAATACTCTGAACACTATTCTCATTCTTCAGGGCAGCGTGTGTTTATTTTAATTCTGTCTCGCCAATTTAAAAAAAAATACTTGTACTTTCTTAGCAGGATTTTGCGTTTTCTCGACTCGTAATTTGTGCAAGGAAATTGTCATTTAACCACTTCAGTGATTTCACTTCATCTGATATTTTTTATGAATTCTACACAGAGTAGTTTTGAAATGCAATCAATGAAGTTTTATTCCTTGGCATTTTCAGTTTTCCATAAAGATTAACATTAAGGGCTAGGAAGAATGGTTTTCATCATGCTTTATGATATCAATATCTTGATCATCTCTTGTTTTACCATTCTGACCTTCAAACATTGATTTGCATGAGATATGCTAATGAGTGAGAAACATGCCAATCGTGTTTGAGCTTTTGAAAAAGCAACAATTTTCATCCTTTGAAGAAAGTCATTAACTTTGAAAAACAAGACTGCTCAAAATCAAGGATTGCCCTTTTTTATGGTAATTTCATTGGGAATCAATGATTTCAAGATACTTTGTCATTTAACAATTTCCCTTTTGATAGAAATTCCTCATTTACAAAATATTTTAACGAGTGAAAGCGAGTTAAATACCAAACCATTCACTCATTTCATAAACATGTTATCAAACGGGACATCGTTTAGTATTCTATATTTATAACATTGACCTATATCTAACTGACAGGTTAGTGTCGAGTGGATCTTCCCTCATGTGGTCCTTCTACATTTATGATTGTCCCATGACTTTCCAATGTTAAGACAAGGTGAATTTCTATGTGTATAGCTGTTCACATAGTCTGTAGGACAAAGCTCCACAGGTGACACTGCCTGGTATGCAGAGACTCTCACTAATGTCCTCTATAGGGGTTGTGCCTTACTTAACAATAACTTTGCTCACTGAACATTCTACCTGTTGAATAATGGAGACATGTATACATGGACAGCTATAAAAGGGAAAGAGTTAACATTTGTGAAAGAATAATGCTCTGAAAGGTCGTTAAACTTTCTAGAAAATATTCATGTTGTATAATTAACATAACATATTAACATTTATGATTTATGTACTGGCAAACACAAATTTGAAAATTAATTTTGAGATTTATATAATCTTTGAATAACCTATTTCATAGACTAGTGTTTGTTTTTATGTCTAATTGTCTATAATCTACTGGACAACATTCGCATATAGCTATTCATTGACTTAGGAATACTTTGAAATAGGGATGTAATAGATCGAACAGTAAATTTTTCGTGATATTTGCAATGCCAATAGTACTTCTTTTGTACTCAATAGCATTATTAGAAAACGATTGATAGTTTAGTCAGTTAGATTTGGAAAATGATGGGACACTCCAAACAGATTGCTGAAAAACTAAGTAGTTCTGTCTCTTAGGAAGAAGTCATTTCAAAGTAAAGACAATAAAACACTGTTATTCTGTAATTTGTTATATTTTGTTTTTTGATGAACTATTGCAGTTGCTGTCGTTATAGTAGTTCACAATAAACTGCAATAGTCCCTTTTGGGACAATAGTCACCCCTACATGGAAGTGAAGTGACACGTAGAAACACAACACACGTGAAAAGTTGATACACCAGTGTTGTTTCATGTATATTGAAAGATTGAAGTAAGTTTCTTATATGCAAATGATAACTTTAGGATAATACTATCCTTAAAATGGTCTTATCCTTGTGTGATCTTTGTACATGTAGTAAAAATCACTTTTTAAAAAGTCAACAAGCTTTTGTAGCATGCTGCATGTAACAATGTGTTTGGCAATGATAAGAGTTCCAGCATGTGGGTATTTCACCAGAATGTATGGCAGTTGTTGCAGTGAAAGTGATGTTACATGGAGGAAGTCATCACTGTGCACTGAAATGGATACCAATGTTGATGTCACAACTACCTGTTTAGTTATACTATATAGTGTGGCATGTAGAAACTGGCAGCCACTATGGGAGTAGGAAGTGCTGGGCCGTAAAATTGGATAACAGCATCTGGAGTTGATTTGAGGATGACATGTTAAGTTTGTTGTGGACGATATTTTGGGAACTATCTCATACCGTTTGGATCATGGAAGTATACTTTCTCAGGCAAATTTATTTCCATATTTATTTTCTTGTCTAGAGACGTAACTATTTTATTATGTTTTATTAGTTTTATCATTTCAATGTTTGTTCTTACTTCTTGCATGAAAAGTGTTAATTTCCAAAATGTTTCTTGTTATTTGGAAAAACTAAAGTTTTCGAATTTTTTAATCAAGATATTTTCTTTGCTTTTGCTATGAAAAACTATTTTACCAATTAGTTTATACTTATAATCTTAATAATGGTAATTAAAATGTAACCATAAATAGTTTTCCTCCAAACTAAATTGATTTTCAATGACACTTGGCAGATTTTGTGTTACAGTAATGTGTTGCTTTATTTTTGTTCTGCGCATTACGAGCTGTAACCACCTAAATAGTGCAAACACTCGAGATAAGGATTGTGTGGTATTTTGTTCTGTGTAAAGGGCAGAGGGAGGGTAAGAGAAGATTGTTTAAAGCTGTAAAGATTAGATGATGGTTCATGCCAGAATCACAGAACTATTTGTTCTAATTTCAAGGAATAATCCCAAACAGCTAATACTGTGATGGTCAACCTGTGTATATGGCTGAGTATACACAGTGAGAATGGAAACGTTCATGCAACTTGAGGAATGTGATTGTGGAAACTTGTCACGTCAATAGGCTTCAGTAACCATGTGTGTAGTCGTGCAAATGAAGAAGCATTGCACCAGTCATATTTGATCTTTCTTTTGTTTCTTTATGACTAGACAATCTCAATTGTTACAAAATAACCTCAGCTGGTCACCTTGGAAGAACAGGACAAAGATGAAGAATGAGAGAGAATAATGAAAAGTTTTTATGTTTCAATTAGTTTTCCAGACTTTTCTTGCAGTCAAATAGTCATTCTTCTCCCTTTCATCTTCATCTTCAATCAAGTCACATACTGTTGTTCAATTAGTGTTGTTTTCAAGTTGTATAAGGAGGTGTAAGTACTGCAACAAATCAGGAGTCGGGCAAAGCATCTCATTAGTGAAGGAAAGTTCAATAACACCTTAATTGCAGATCAATATTTATATGCATACCAGAACAAATTTGATTGTCTTTTAATGGTAGCCATTTTCTTCTGTACCATTCATTATTTGCCGTTGATGGGATTTCTTTTAGTGGATCATATCGACTGTTTAAATGTATAAAAGGTCTACTGAGTTATCCCTCTTATAAGTGAAGCAAGATTTAGAAGATGGGTTGTCGGGGCTAGAAATTAACATTAGTCCTTCAGCCCTAGGCTAGTAAAAATTACCATGGGCTATCAAAATTTGGATTTCTGAATCACTTTGGAATAATCATAGTAAAGACGAGCATGTTAATTTCTACCTCTGGGTTGTGGATGCAATAGACTAATAGAGTAATCTCCCCTGTTGGTGAATGTAGAAATCTGTTTGAATGTGAAGATATCTGCTGAGTTACCCCCCTTAACAAGAAGCTGTGCTGTGGATATAAGAGTAATCTCCCCTTTTGGTGATAGAAGAAGCTGTGTGGATATAAGAGTAATCTCCCCTTTCTACAATCTATGACACAAGAATCTGTGCTTTGAATATAAGAGTAATCTCCCCTTTCTGTGATGCAAGAAGCTGTTGCCTAAGTGAACATTGTAAGATATTGTCTTATAAAGTCACAGCCCCGGGTCTAGTTATCGGTCCTCTGCAGATTGATTTTCTAGTTTCAGATAGATTAGCGTTGCCTCAGTGGGATGTTAACTTGGTCAGGTTGTAAAAACCTGGATTAAATAAATGAACATAACATATAAAAAGTTAAAGCAAAAAATTGCATATACAATTTGATAAGATAATGATTAGTGTTTCAAGACAAAATCAATACTAGACGAGTAATACTTTCTTTCCCTCAGGGATGGCTTTAAGCTGAGTTAAGATTCCTCACTGGAGTTTTTCACTATTTGATAATCATTGATTCAAGAGCATTTTGAGTGGAAGGTCATAATCATTGTTTGTTTATGTGGTTTTAGACTTACAGATTACTGAAAACCTTTCCTAAAATGACAAGGATAAGATGGAGTGATTGGAAGCAGAAGTTCTTATATCACTCAGGTATCAGAGATTTTTAGTCAATTATTTGCTTATAATGAATTGTCTGCTAGGTTCTGCAGTAGATTAATAATATCTGACTGATAGTTTTCTATCTTTGATAAAAGGGAAATGTGTAAAAGAGCTCTAAAAACTGCATAAGGGAGTTTGTTGTGGAATTATTTGATGTATTGCATGCTTACCTTTAGTTACGACTGAAGTTAGAACATTGTTGTATGAATACAGTCGGACCCTGTGTATCCTCACAATTTGGTTACAGTTGAAAATCTTCCTGATAGCAAGATGTGCATTTGCATAATTTGCATAGAAGTGCATAGAGAAGATTTTAAATACTACTGCGTGGATGGCTGGGTTTCCGGATTTAAGGGGTCTGGTTTAATGAGGTTTGACTGTAGTCAGTTTCACAGTTTCTGAGTATCATTTCTACTTCACTTCTATAGACACAGGATCAAGTTTGAATTTTCATTTAAAAGTCTCAATTTTCTGAGGTTGGTTTTCAATATCTATTTAAGTAACCCCACTTTTAACATTTTAAGAAATATCATTTCAGAGGTCAAGTGACTGTTGTATGATTTGTGGGCATTATGCAATTTTCATGGACAAAGTGTTGTCAGCGGGTTAGATTCCTGAGTTGGGTTATGATGTTAGTGACTAGGTCAACGAGTGAAGAGCCTATTTCCTCCAGGTAGCGTGTGTCCGTGGTCTATCTGCACCTGCCCATGTGATTGTGTCTGAGCTAGGCGGTATGAGTGGGTTCTGGTCTGCTCCCGCCAACACCTAGACTGAGCTGGCTGGCTCGGCCAGTACACTAGATACGCAGATCACAAGCAGTGTACCTGGATAAGGACAGACTTCCTTTCTTACTTACATCAAGGTGGAGAGGACACAGGAGATATAAATCTATCCTTATCTTAATGGGGACATTCCATCAGGTCAGTACTCATTTATGGCAGCAATAAGAAAGCATGTGATGGGTTGTAGGTAGGCTGTCTGTCAGGTGCTCTAGCTTTCATATCTGGTTGCTTATCTCTTCAGTGTTTGGGTAATGCTTACAACGTTTCGCAATGGTATTTACAAACTGCTATCTTATGCACTGTGATAAAAATAGTTACGAGCCATTTAAAACTTGAAGGTGACATTTCATTCACCAGGATGTTAAATTGAGAAAAGGTATTGTGAGAAAATATGTCTCCATTTTGGTAAGTGTCATTTACAGTTGTATACGTAAACAGTCATTTGTAAATATTTGAAAGTTACAAATCTTTGTCATTGATCAGTGTGGGATGGGACTCTACACATGTCAAAGTTTGGTGATAAAATATGGAGTGATAACTTTATATTGGAGCTGAGCAGTAATATGGACAAGGAGGACAGGATGTGAAGTGTGGTTGATGAGCATCATATCCTGGGGGAGTCCAAACAAACAGGGCAATTGAAGGAGGAATAGTGGAAGCTTGCCAGCCTGCTGTTGTGCAGGACAACTTGGTGTCAATCTCGCAGTCATAGCTTCCTTGTCTCTCGCTATCTGCAGTGAATCAGGAAGATCTCTCCTACAGTTCGCACACAACACCATTAATCGTACACATTGTAATTGGATGGTATGAAAAGTTATACTTGTTTTGACAAGGATCTGTTGTTGTCAATGGCAATAACTAGTTAGGTTATGGTCATGTACAATAGGCCATTAGGCAATGGTCAATTGTTATAAAACTTTATCAATATGATACAAACAATTTTTTATGGAAGTGAAGCTATGAAATAATATTTTTCATGCTAATATTAACACTCGAGCTGCTGAATAAATTAAAAGCCAGACCATTTTGAGTTACCAGTTTACAGAAATCAGTTCTTGTTAATGAAAGAGAAACCTTGGATGGGCCACTGGCTGAAGAATATATCACAGGGATTGATCATGGGCATATCAAGTAATTGGTTGATTTTCTTTAACATCAAAGTAATCAATGTCTGTCTATTATTTAACCCATGAAGGCATAACGCTTGGATGCTCTGCAGTGTAAATGTAATGTACATTTCAAAGCTTGACTTAACCAAGATAAGTGTTTTGTAACAGTAACATTTCATAAAAAAAACCTCCATCAGCCTGAGATAACCCTACTGATTGTCAGTTAAGTATGAGCTCCAGATCTGTGATGTGAGTGGGAGTAGATGAGATTAGAGCGTGGGGACAAGTCCTCTGTGTTTCATAGAGACTGACTCCTACTGTCACCAAATTCAACCCACACTGTGAGCAGACATTGATACATGCTCACTGATACAACCGGGAATCTCTCTAATATCTCCCTGCTGATTTGTAGGTTAGTAAAGGCCAACTTTCTCACTCTGCCAGCTTTTTGTTGTGACATTCTGTTACCAGTGACTATTGATCGAGACAATTATTGCAAATCAAACTATGAAAGAGGATTGACTCTGATTTCAATATTTTTTGGGCATTTTGCAACTATATCTTAATTACTCAATAAATTTATTTATCTCTGGGTGAAGTTGTAACAAAGTGTATAGTGTTAGCTTCGTATAGGGTTTTACACATGACTGCCCAGCTATTTTATCAACCGTCAACTGAGATATTGTCAAGTGTAAGGCAAGGTATTGTATGACTGGTGTGGGAGGAAGTCAGTCCCCTGAGCTGAAGTCAGATACACCTCAATACAGTGTGAACCAACGTCTACCTCACATAGGGCTAGTGGGGAGAAACAGCAACAAGCGGTGACACCAGGGTGTCATTGTGAACTCACATGGTATGAGCTACCACCCACCTGTCTCAGTGCTAGTGTGGAAAGACAGAGGGTAGTGGTGACACCCTGGTGTCAACGATACAGTGTGAGGTTGAACTCTGTACTCATCATTGCTTGAGCAAGTACTATAAATATCCGCTTTGGATAGAGACTGACCTAGTTTCTGACTGTCAAGTCACTTCACAGCAAATATTGAGAACTGTTCACATGGCACAGACCGAGGATGTAATTTTGCTATTTTGAAGTTCAAGGACATAAAAAGGTTATGCTGGTAAAAAGGTTAGGCTCCTGAGTCCTCTGAATGGTCGATTCAAAATTATGAGTTAGAAAAAAAAGATAGTTGTAATTATTAAAATGGTGAAGCCCTGTTTTGGGATTAATAATGATAACTTCAAAACTTGTAATGTAGAGATTTAAAGATTTAATATTGCCACAGTCTTCTTGAAAGAAGCTGCATGATTTCCGTGTGACGATCTGATTTTCAGAGCTTGTCATATAGTACATGGAGCTTGTTTATCTTCTAGCAAGAGATGTCCAGAACAGCATTTAAATTGAATAGACAGAGCTCGATTGTGAATTCCCCAGGGATGTGCTGACCTTTAAAACAACTTGTATTTGGAAGAAATCATCTTGATTCAGTTACATCAGGTTATCTGACATTTCTATGGGGCTGCAATTACACTACACATTCCACAGCATTCCACCGACTTGCCAGAAGTAGGCTGTTTGTACACTTGGACTTTAGAATGACTTCTGAACAAATATGTTGTGTGTTGGTTACTGCTCTCTCTCCTGTTTTTACGCAAGCACAAATTGGCATTGTTGTCAGTCTGCATTCTCCTGCTTTCATATCAGAACTTGTTACGCTTTTGTGAGAAGAGTATTGTATTTTGCAGCCCTTGGCAATCTCTTACTTAATGGTTTTGCTCACTCACACAATAGCGTTCCTATGTTTTTCAGAATTGGCAGGTTATGAAAAAATATCTTTACACAGGAATGATTTAGAGAAGATTATCTCCTCTTCAGTACCATGTTGGCAACTTGGCAAGTGTTCTATGTGTGACAAGCAGTGTCCTTGGTCTGTCCTTCCAACGCTTTCTGTCTGTCTTTTCAATATTAGCCGACTAATCTGTCTGCCTGTCTATTGTACGTGCGTTCATCCGTCCATTGATCCATCCATCCCTCCCTCCCTCCCTCCCTCCATCCAACCAATCAACTGACAATTTTCTCTTCTACCATCTATCTATCTATCTATCTATCTATCTATCTATCTATCTATCTATCTATCTATCTATCTATCTATCTATCTATCTATCCATCTATCCATCTGTCCTATTGATGTTGTCAGTCTTTCCTCAAAACGCTAGCAAGTTAGCCTGTCCTTGGTCCATACGTCTGGCTGTTCTACTGCCTACCAACCCTTTACATCTCACTCTGGAATATTTGGTAATGTCATTTCCAGCATTCTCTGCATACCATTTGGCTCCAAGCAGTGGTGTATGTTCTTTTGATATATTTTTGAATAGAGCAGTTGCTCATTAGTGTTAATGATAATTATGCACTGCTTGAGAAAGGAATAGTTGAAACTTAATATTGATGTGACCTTGTTCGTGGGTAGTAATTGCTTGTTGATTCGCTTGATAAACGACTTGGTACACTTTGGATAAGGTTGTATAAAGCTGTTTAAAGCTTGGGTAAAAAGCTATGTATTAAATCTTTCTATCATTAAAATATATATCGTGTTTCTTATCCCTTGAGTAGATCATATTGAATCCTTGTCAACATTGGAGATACTTTGTTATGATGAAAATTAACATTATCTGAACTTGTTAGTATTTGAGAATTAGTAATCCCCAAAAACCAACAAATATTAATACTTTCTCAGAATTTATTCATTAAAAAAAGTTTACTTCCGGGTTTGTTTTTTGGGGTCAAAGATGAAATGTCCGACTCGCAAAAATTTGAATCTGCATCCCTGATATATACTGACTTAAAGGTACATCCATTGTGTTTCATAAAATTGTATTTGGCTTTAATACGTTCCAACTCACCACATGTTCTGTCTACAATACAAATAAATTCACTCAGCTTGCATAAGTATCCCCAATCGCCAAATATATCATAATTACTAGTTTCCAATTAAAATTGAGTAACATAGTTATGTATTTGCAGAAACTGAAATTTCATGTCCCATTTACATGCACAGTAGTTATGTGACCTATTAAACATTATCCACTCAAATTTGTCATTTTGTCTGTTATAAATAAGATTTCAGAATTACGTTTGACTCATTGGCGCGCGTCAATCACGATGCATTGTCCGGTTTTCGATCAGAAATCACTACTTTTACCATCATAATCACTGTCATCAGAATGGTAGTTTTTGGTAACAGTCGATACTTCTCGATATAGTAACACCATTTATAGCGTTTGCAATATATGACCCCCAACAACACAATGTACCTTTAATGTTTATGGTAAAAGAAATATAAGTCTGGCTTCAATTGTCATGGGAGGCTGGTTAGCGCAGTGGTTAGCGTGTTCAGCTTTGGATCAAGAGGTCCGTGGTTCGAATCCCTCCAGGGCACGGCAACTGATCTACACGCAGTAAGGTTTGGGTGCAATGCTACACTGAATTTCAGTGTAGTACCACCCTTGGTTCGCTAGTTCCAGCCACTGCTAGCAGGTTTCACCACAGTGCATAGCCACATGGCATTGCGAGCTTTCTCCCTGCCATAACACTAGCAGCCGCGATATAAGTGAAATACTCTTGAAAGCGACGTCAAACCGCAACTCACCTCACCTCAATTGTTATGTGAGAACTCCTCCTCTTACAGCTTTGAAGACTGAACCATACACGGGATCAATGATTATCATTATGCTATTTCTAAATAAATCAGTTCCACATTTTAAATACAATCCCATCTTTTATATAAAAAAAACATAGAAATCAAAATAACATGTAAGTTCTATAGATTCAACAAAATATAGTCCATTGCTATTTGAATGTCATTTTCACATAAGCAATAACTACTATGGGAGGCAGTTTTGGATGAATCATGATAAAACATAAAGTATACATTTGAGTCAGACAAGAAGGATATTGATGAGCTGGTGAGAGAAGTAGACCTTGAGTTGTCTATGTTCGTGTCTCAATGAAATATGACAAGTATAGAGGGAAGTGACAAGGAAACCAATCACAAATGCCTTTAGCTTCAAGTGTCACAGATGGACTTCAACTAGTCCTGTTTATAACACTCGCTAAATCACATTATTTCTGTATTCTTACAGTTTGAAAATTTATTTTTAAAAAGAAGATATTTGATATTTAAAACTTGACTTTCTCAAGTGAATCAGTTTGAAATGAGTTTTGCTGTTTTGACAGACTTAGCTGTTTGTGACTCATTACCCATTGCCAAGTCATTCACATCTAGTACAGTCATTCTAATAATTTACGATCTGTGTTTGAAAATGAAAGTTGTGATAATGACGGAAGATACATATGATGGATGAGTGACAGCTCTTTACGTCTCTTTCCTTCTGGGTGTATATGCATTTATAGGAAACAAACGACATGCTCCTAGGGATTGTGATTTATCACTCAATTGTGTGACACAATGTGATGAACGATCAGCAAACATTGCCTTTTATCTGCCCATGTCTTAGTCTGGGGTGTCAGCTTCTGTCTCAAGGTACGTTACTTCAAATGCTATATTTGTTGTAGGTTGTGTGGTTTCATTTGTATGAATCCAGATTTTTTAACTTTGATTGTTGTTTATTATCTATTATTTAAGGTTCTTTAGCTTCAATAGCCTTAAATATGTAAAAAAAAATTATGATCACAGTTTATAATGCTTGATATTGAAGTTCTAGCAAATATTTATTCAAGACCTTTGACAAGAGCACAAAACAAATCCAACCTTTCTAGAATATTTGGCAATTTAGAGGTTCCCTAAATTTCTCATTGTTTGATTTTTCATATCTCCCTTTCTTACAACATGGAGTTACTGTGTATTAATGTGTTCTAGTGTCTGCATTCTGGTTTTAGTTGTTAAACGTCTACTATTACGGCCCAATCACTTGATGACTGTTTATTTGTCCTCCTTGGTCTAACGAGAACGCTAATTATCCTACTCAGTGTCCTATTGAACGGAGAAGTATCGCTCTACGACCGTGTATTACATAGGTAAAGGAAATCAATTGATGTGAACTGACTGAATCCCAAGTGCAGGCATTCATTAACCTTTAGATAGCGGAGACCTCATTTCTACAGTGCAGCATGATCACTTCACCTCACCTCATCTCACCTCATAGCTTGTGATCTGGGAAATTGTCCTGTAGTACCCCTTTGTTGTTGAGAGATGGCGTGAAGGTGGATCAGCTTGCTCGCTCAACATGGCTGTGTAGTGTGTTACAAGTCCTAATTAGTCTGCCATGCTGTGCTTGGGTCAGGTGAATTACTTACTTACCTAATAGTCTGCCAAAGCATGTTACATCTATGTTGACCTTTAGTTCCGTGTGGGGAGAGATGAATTGCTTAACGATTCAATTAGGAGATCTTCGCCATTAATTTGTGTTGCCTGAAGGACGTATAAGAAAACTGAACTTTTACATGAAGACTTTGTTTTGGGTCAAATGACGACTATAGATAATTTATGAAAATGTGTTTGTGCATTTCTTCAGTTGTAATTCATTTTCATTTAAGTATTTTTACGTCTTTCATCAATTTAGCAAAGTTTAAGAATTTATTAGCTTAAATAAGTCATTATTTCTTAAATTTGTGGTGATGCGTCATTCAAAATACACATACAATTCTGTTTTGTCTTAGAAGTTAACTGACAGAAAGATTAAGGAGAGATGGGACCCAGAAATTGAACTTGCTTACAGTAACATTTTGCGACAACAAATTATTGTAATGATTAAGTCTAAAAATATATGCATTATGTTGTTTGGGGCATACACTTATCCATACACTAACGGAAAGTGCTTAAATTTTCCGTAACGCCTTTTTAACGGTCATTTTACGACATGCCGCATAACGTTATCGTCACCTATATTCGCGGTAAATATGTTACTGTGTGTGTTATTCGAATTACATACATATCTTTAGTTACTGACGACTTTAAATCGCCTGGTATAATCAACTGATAGTTATTCTTCCATCATGCACTCCTAGATTGATAGTATGTTCAATAATGATAACACGGTAGGCCGTCAAAGTTACACTTGAAACCATCAAAATTGCTGTGACGTTAGGTTTTTACGTTTATGAAGGTAATTTAAAAAATGACGTTAAAGTGATGAAAAACCTCCGGTGACCCCCTATTTAGCAGCTCCGACTTAGTCGGAGCTGCTATCAGTTTTTGTGCAGTTTCCGTCGCCGCCGCCGCCGCGTTTTGTATTTGCTATAACTTTTTTCCTAGAAGGTTTTGAGAACTCATATACATAACTTCTTACTTATTCCCCTGGGGAATTTTTTTGACATGTTCACATTCAAGGTCAAAGGTCAAGGTCACGAGTTCTGAAATCGCTAAAAAAAATCCTTGTAAACACGATAACTTGAAAAATATTTGTGCCAAGATTTGAAAAGGTTTTCGCTAAAATTTGTCCAAGGTCAAGGTCACAGCGAGGTCACAACTTAAGCATGCAGTTGCGAACATGCCTTATTTTAACTATTAACACTTTGAATCATTACATGATTGTTATACACAATGAAAAGTGATCATTGACTGTGTGACCTTGAAGATCAAAGGTCAAGGTCACGAGATATGGTCATGGTGACCAGTTCTGAAATCTCTAAATAACTTTTTTCCAAGAAGGTATTAACACCTCATATATATACATAGCTTCTTTCTTATTAATCTGGTGAATGATTTTGACATGATTTCATTCAAGGTCAAAGGTCAAGGTCATGAGTTCTTAAATCACTACAATAATCGTTGTAAACATGATAACTTTAAACATTTTTATGCTGTCAGGCTCTTATCTGATTTATATCAGCTATGGAGAAAGTCCAAGATTTAAAAACTTTTTCGCTAAAATATGTCAAAGGTCAAGGTCACAGCAAGGTCACAACTTAAGCATGCTATTGTGAATGCCTTATGTTTACAATGAACACTTTAAGTCATTGCATGATTGTTATACACAATGAAAAGTAATCATTGATGGTGTGACCTTGAAGGTCAAAGGTCAAGGTCATGAGGTATTGGTTAACGCCATGTTAATCCTTTGGTCCAATTTTGAAATCAGAAATAGGTTTTAAGATCAAACTTGTGAAAAGTGACCCCAGTAATGATTCAACTTGTTAGAGGGTTAGGGTTAACTTGAATAATGAAAAAAAAAATTTCCAAAAAAATTCCCATTTTATTTATGCTGAGGAGAAGGCGGAACAGGGAAAGGCGAGACCCAAAGTTTCGGAGCTGCTCTGCTTTTGCGGTGTCCCGCAAACGCTCATCTAGTTTTATTTCTGAATTCGTTTGTTTATTCAAATGTGCACATTATATTGCATTTTTAGCAATATCTAAAATATGTGTGTCAGTCAGAAATCCTGTTCAATATGCGAAAAACGATGGGGGAAATGCCGTTTTTAATTAAAAAATGCTTAATTTAATTTTGTTTCTCTTTCCAGTGTCATTAATTTTCAAAATATAGACTTGCTATGCAACCCCGTATGTAACTGAAATGTATTTGAAAGGATTCTGAGATTATTCGTTGAAAGCGAGTGCTTTATCTAAATACATCAAATCAGTCAAAAATGGCGTAATTTGCCGACGGGAGTATTATTATTAATGCCGGTAACTCTTTAAATCGTTCGGTGACCCCCAAATTTTCTTACATTTTTTGATAAAAGACAAAATAAACCTGCTATTTTGAAAAAATAAACGAATTCTAAAATATTTTGTTTCATCGTCCCATCTCTCCTTAACCATGTTCTGATGTCATGGTATGAAAATGTAGTTGACAGAATATCTGAACTGCTTGTAGTGACAACAATTCGATGAACGTGTCAAATTTGAGTTAAAAATTATAAAAGACAGTACTTGTTGAACCTTGGTACAGAATGTCAAAGCAGATCCTAGTTCAGTTCAGCTAAGTTCACCTGATGACAGTGTTGTTGCTGACAGCGTGTATCCCTTTCATGAGAACTATGTCCTCCCCTGTGATGGTCTGATGCTTGAGACAGGACTACAATAGTCATACTCTGACTGAGCACCAGGCTGCATTGTTACTGTACTGTGTGACTGGAGGACATCTCGTACTGCCCTCCTCCTCCTCATTCAACACTCACACTGCTTCACTGATCACTTACCTGGGGTCATGCTACACCGACCAATGTAACAAACATCTTTACAGTTCTACACATTCAGATCAGTTTGTAAAAAAGCTTGTAAATAAATGTTTTATTTGTGCAATTTCATCATTATATGAACAAGTAGTCAACAAAAGTAAATAGTTATCCATTTACTGGGTGCTTGGCTGACCTTGATGAAAACCTTGATGTAAAATATATAAATGAAATAGAGACATTTGATTTGGTTTGTTTATTCAAGTAGGGAGGTTACAATACAGGTTGCTATGTGGATGTGCTTTGACATTTTACGTGGGTTTGTCGCAATGAACTCGCAAAATGTACAACAATCATCACTTTTGCAAATGTTGCTACTCCCAGACATTTGAAATTTGTTTGATGTCAAAGTAGATTGAGTGAATGTTGATCTAAGCTGAAGTCGAGGTTGTTGGTTCCTAATGTTTATTTTCTGAGATCATTCACACAGTTTTTCGACCATAAACTCAAAAGGACATTGCGGATTGCGGGAACACCTCCACCCATTCAATTGTCTCCCATTTCATGATTTGTAGTAGTAATGATTATAGTGGGCATAAGCATCTTCAAAATTGAATTTGGAATATCATAGAACCAAAACTCCTGAAGAATGATTATGACTACAAAGTTGATCAAGCCAATGTGATACATATATTATGACAACTACCTTATGCAGAAGAGATGATATGTTGTTTTCTCTAATTCCAGTTTTCCGGTGAATACGGTCATACCTTTATGGAGTTTGTGACAAACAGCGGGGATTACTGCCAGGCTCAACACGTGTAGAGAGCTTGCGGAGTCGCCTGCCCTTGACAGGATCGTCACGGCAACCTCGGTGCTGGAGTCACTTCTTTCAACTGATTGGCTAACTGAACTTTGTGGGGGGCTTCACCAGCCCTCTCTTGTTGGAGTTTGGATGGGTTAAGAACAATTTGCTAACCCACTCCCTCGGACACTGAAAACCCTGTGTCTTTCATCGCTTTTTTGTGTAGCCAGGAGTGAACTGAAGGAAAAAAACATCATACATATTGCTACAGAGGAAATATTTTTCCAAGTATTTTCAAAATAGCTGCCTGAGCCTTTTTACTGACCTGCAATACTTGTTCTGAAGTCGCTAAGATTGTGCATTGTATCCTGTGTACGCTAAGTGCTCCTGTCATTTATTGTGTGCAGTGAAATAGCATGACAGCAGCAATGAAAGCACGAAGACCCGAGCCAGCAGAAATTGAGTTCAAGAACATGCGCTTCCTCATCATGGACAGACCAACAGACACTACCATTGATAAGTTCATAGAGGTCAGTTCCCTGTCTTCAATGAAATAACTTTGTTTCTCTAATTTAACTTAGCTGAAATGCAATATAACTCAAAGGATATAACTCTACACAATTGTTCAAAGGGAGGTAACTCATACAGTCTGGAAATTGTGTGTGATCTTCATTTGAAATGATTACAGTCTCGAAGAGACATTAGTTCAATTATAATTCAGATAATTAAAAGCTCTCCTATAGATTGCGTAAACTGTACCTTGTTTTAGAAATGATCTGTCAGCTTGATACCCTGATACTGGTTTCATTTGTTGACAAATTGTTTATTGTTATGTTGCAGGAACTGGGGAAACGAGGCGCTAAAGATGTTGTGCGGGTATGTGATCCCACATATGATATACAGAGACTTAAAGAGGAAGGAATCCGTGTCCTGGTAAGTTCACACCCTAGGATTACAGGTTTGATAATTTTTTACTGGTTTATTTAGAACTCTATTTATTCCAGTTCACTTTTACATCTTGGTCAATGAACTTGCATGGATTCATTCAAGAACTTTCTGTTTGAATTCAGAAAAACAAGATTTATCGCTTTAAAATCTTCTACTCATAACTGCATTGCATTATTATCACGTCTTCTGATAAAACAATAACTACTGGTGATGTAACAATACATTAATTAGTGTCATGATCCTGTTTATTCATCCTTACCATTTCTTAGGTAATAAATTCAATCATGTGTCATTTACCCAAAGCTGACAAACTGGAGGTGGCGAAGTAAATACAACCTAGATATCGATTATAACAACCCGGGTCTCGAATATAACTTTCTCACTCATACTGTATTTCCTCTTATACAACCATGGCCTTGAATAGAACTCAGGAGGTTAGGGGTGCTGAACAAAATAGAACCCTGGGTATGTATTTGTTGAAATACGGTACATGAAGCAATATACTGACAGTGTTGTCCATGACTTGAGTGTTGGTGTTGACAGGACTGGCAGTTTGACGATGGAAGTCCGCCACCAGGCACGGTTGTAGAAGACTGGTTCAACCTGCTCAAAACACGTTTCCGAGAAGAGCCAGGATGCTGTGTGGCTGTACACTGTGTAGCCGGTCTCGGACGGTATGTAGACTCTGCAAGCATTTAACATCAGACTCCCTGGCATTTATGAGATACAATTGTTATCCTTGATACTGTCAAAGAAAACCAACCAATCACAGTACACTCTCAGGCTATTCTATAGAAATGAATCAGTTGTTTGGTATGCCACTATGGCATGAACATGGTAGGCAGGCACATGCTTTTTATGCTGACAATTAGATAGATGCTTGAGGTTTTCAAAAGTCTTTTAGCTCTGCGATAATCATAAGCTTCATACATTAACATGGGCAATTTCCTTTTTACACTTGATAAATCTTTCTAAATATCTTTATGAAGAATCAAATTCTGAAATAGATAACTGCCTATAAGCATCCATTGCACAAGATTTGAACAATTGTTCATGAATTCAGTTGCACAGTTGTATCATAATTTCAGCCAGAAATAAATTTAGAAATGTCTGATTTTCTTTCAAAGCAGTTAGTGATGAGTACAAGTTTCAAAATATTTGAACAAAGTATCACCATTTGGCAACGCAGAACCCCATCAAATTCTTATCAGTCGTACAGATATTGGACACTGTAACCATGACAGTGCCAAAATGATTTAAGATGAATGTGAATATGTTGTAAAATAAGTCTGTTGTATAGACTGGAGATGTTACTGATGTGATGGTGATTTTTAGGTAATACAAAATGACGCATGTATTTTATTTCATGACAGTCATATGACACTTACTCATCCAATATCTCTACCACTTACTCATGATTATTCAGTGTTTATATATTCATGTAACACCAGCACAATACCGTGCATGTTTGTCATCGTGACGATTTGTGGTCAGGTCTGTTTAAGTGACCAGTACTTGTTAAGTGCGTAGTTATCTAGATCTCTAAGAGACTGTGTGTTTGGTTGTAGAGCTCCTGTGTTGGTGGCACTGGCTCTCATGGAGAGTGGGATGAAGTATGAGGATGCTGTGGAACTCATCAGACAGTATGTACCTCATCAACCTCTTCTCTACTTTCTGTACACTCATAACTCTGCTATCATTTTATAAATATTTAATATGTACAAGATCACTCAAGTGGTCTGTAATGTGATCTACCGTATATTACCGGGTATAAGTCGAGAATTTGATACAAAAAATTAGGGGGTCAAGGAGGGGGGTCGACTTATACACGGGGTCTATGTTTCAGACCCAAAAATCTAGAGGGCCAGGTAAGTATCTGCCAGCCCAGCAAGTCGAACGGACAATGTTTACAGGGGAAACAATTCACAAACATCGATGTCCAGTCAATATTAAAATCATTGAATAAAAAATATATGCTTTATTGTTGTCTTTTTAAAATACAAATATAGCGTGATATATGAATAAAAAATTACATTTCAATCACGAAAGTACGTTAAAGTTTATATTATAATCTTCACTATTACCTGACAAACATCGATCGATATCTAGCCTTGATGCAAGTCGAGTGACCCGATACGGTCACGTGGACCAATGAGATTCTACATAGAAGCCGGTGACATGCGAGATAGATCCTCATGAAAAAATAATCAAGTGTTTACGCAGTGATAAGTGCAAATTACGGGTACGAGTAAACGTATAATTTCTGAGATGTTCTAACATAATAGCATATATTCAAAAATATTTAGAGAAACATAAATTGCCGATTGTCATTGTATTGTTACTGAGATGTTCACCATTCATCTTGTATAATAGTGTATATTCAATACTTGTTAATAGACAGACGTGTGAAGAGATTTGTTAATTGCCAGTCAGGGTAGTGATTCATTAGCGCATCCGGTAATTATCTAAGCTTTGATGTTTAATTAACAGTAATTGATAGTAATTAACATTAATTAAAGCCTGTCACTTCTCATCAGACTCATCTCAAAAGTAAAAGCAATGTCATTTTACGTCTTTTTCTTCTAGGTAACAATTTAACTATTCACCGGTTACCTAATAAAGCTTTGTCAACATGTTGGTCGTAGTATATTCAGCTTGATGAGAGATAAATGTAATTTGATTGAAACAAATAATAACAGACACCGTGAGTCACAAGATGTATTTTTTTATTGGTTGTTTACAAAGTCTGAAAAATAAATTATCATTTAATAACATTTAGGGCAAAACAATTGATAAGTCGATCGACATAACTGCTTACCAATCGCCGCTGTGTTGACTTTTGGGCATGTCGACTTGTCACTCGGTGTCAGTCAGCACGTGGTAAAAGGGGGGTCGACTTATACATGAGATATAGGGTTTTGACCAGTATTTGGGTAGTTGAGAAAGGGGGTCGACTTATACGCGGGGTCGACTTATACCCGGTAATATACGGTATACAAAATATCAGTGAGCTATCCTCATCGAGATAACGTAACCCCTATTGTGTTGTGATTACAAGCTGATATTTTGTATGGACCACTTTAGTCAACCCAGTCTGATTAAAATCGACGGTTTTCCGTGGAATAAAAAATGCAAAATAGTTAATGTACCGGGATTCGAACTCATATCAGTCGTAGGTTCCACGCCAAACCGTCTGATAACAGCCCGCAGACTTGCGTGTTCGAGCCCAATTCAGGTAGCCAATCAAAAGACGCCCAACAAATGCTTTCGGTGCAAGAAGCTAGGGGCAGATAACTCCAAACAGCTATCCTTTGGTCTGTTCCGAATGCTTTCGAAACTGACCGTTTAAAAACTACGTTGTGATTGGTCAGCTATTTGACTGGGCTTTGGCTGTGTTAAACTGATTCAGAACATTCGCCTATACAGGGTGTTCTCAGACCTTGTAGAGAGGAATCTACAAAACCTGTTCGTATCCTTGTAGATGCATAATTTTGAAAATTTTATTCCTTGGAACAAGGTCGATTTTAATCAGACTGTTTGTCAACCATATCTATTGTCATCAATGATCAATGAACTTGTTTCTTTCCATTGACATAAAAAAAGACTGCCCTTTCTTTAATGAAAAAATGTTTTCATCTGCATCTGTTTTAGCAACGAGTCTCTCCCCCCCCCCCCCCCCCCCCCCCCCCTTTCCCCCCTTGAGAAAACAATTGATTGCATTTCTGTAACGTCACTGATACAGTCATTGTTTTGATATGCAGAATTAATCATTGCAAAAGGATCTAAGAAAAATAAACTGTCCATTAGATAAAACACCTTCTCTTTTAAAAATAACATCTTCAGACCAGCGTTCGAAATAGCTGCCTGCCCGCCTGCCAATTGCTGGTTGCTTTCCGATCGGGCTTGTAGAAAATATTACAAGCAAGCCCGACAATTTTGAGCTTATCTATAAAGGACTTCCAAAGACTTGAGTGATCAAAACATTACTTAGAAATTTACAAAATTAATTTTGAAATTTTAACTATGGTATCTTTCTGTTTAGCTGTCGGGAGTTTTACTTCCTTGTTCTAAAAATAGATTTTTTCACACTAGCTTATCATGCTCAGTAGCATTGCATCGCTCTGTAACTATTAGAATACCTACAGCAACAATCTGGAAACAAATTTGTATTGAAATCGTGAAATACCTGAAGCTGAAAACATGGCAATTTTACAATGCAGTATTCTATGAGAAATACAAGAAAGGTCCGTTTGTCCGGGGTTGTAAGAATTTGAAACTTGATGCGCCTGTTGGTGTAAACATATTTTATTCATCAATGCAATGGATTGGCAAACAACCTGAGAACTCATGTAAATGCTGCTCCAAAATTACAAAGGTGAATTCAACAAATTACATTCAGTCAAAGCATTCTCATGCCAAATCACAATGCTAATGTACAATCACAACATGATCAATTATTATAATAAATATAGTTTACATACCAATGTACCTAAAGCTAACATTTGTTTATTTTTAATTGTTATCAAATCTACAAGAAACGAGGAAATATCTTGTAAAATTGCTAGTTTTAAGCTTCAGGTATACCACGATTTCAATACAAAATTGTTTTCGGACTATTACCATTTTTGTAGTATAATGCATCATTTCTTAAAAAGGAGTAGGTCGAACACGCAAGTAGATAATGTGATGTGTCTACACGATTTGACTAACACGAACAGGACGGGTCGTTTGAAATATGTCTTTCACATTTATGATAGTTTTAATCACTGCAGCCTAAATGGAGCCTTCAATGAGTTATTTAACAAAAACGGCTTCTTCAATTTAGATCAAATCCTGCGGTAGCTTGAGTACGGTTGTTCCAAACGTTACTTACAAAAAGCGGTAAAATGAAGGACTGATCCATAATGTGAAGCGATTTGCGTAATAATCTGCGTAATAATTGATATTTCAAACTTCTTAAGCAATTTACCATGGGAGAAACTCTATCTACAACACTGTTAACGCGAGCAGCCCAGTTAGTATCCTTTTGAAATATAACACCTAATATTCTTCAACTTCAGTAATAGGAGTCCCTTGCATATGTAACTGAGGTTTTCAACTTTTCACGAAATATTTTCCGTTTTCTTTTTCAGGGTTAAACTTCACCTGCCATTTATTTCCTCACGACAAATGTTTTAGTAAATCTTCGTTCAGACTGTTTGCTGATAAAACCGGATCTTCAATTATTTCATACAATGAAGTGTCATCATCAAAAAGACGTATATACATGTTACAATCAATGTTATCAACAAGGTCATTAATATGTATTAAAATTTACATATGTCCTGAAACTGATCCTTGTGGGTGGGACACCTTCTGAACTCTGTCAGTTAGATAACTACAAAGCCAATCTATTAATTCCAAAAGATTGTAGTTTGTTCAAAAGTCACACTTTATACAAAATCTTACTTCTGTCACAAAACAATGCTCTTACTTCTTCACCCTTCTTCCTGTCACCTGCAATGACATTATACAAAGACTATTAACTGTCATGTTGTAGAATCACCTGGAAGTCAGACTGATTTCATAGTATCAAATTTGTGTGAACTAAAAAATATTGTTTTTATTATCACTTTAAAATTTCAAGGCTTGCTAAGTTTGATGAGGGCTTGTAAGATTTTGTGTTAACAAGCCCTGTTGGCTTGTTACATTTTAAAACTATTTCATACACTGCTTCAGACCCATTTGCATAGAGCTCCCTGAGCCCAAGGTGATCACTCAATGTTATCACTGAACTAAAGCACCCTCAGCATGCGTATTTTGTATTCAAATAGGTACTGTATTTTTATCAAAATTGTTCAGTGTCTTCACACCAAGGACTGAAAATTCAATTCTAGCAACAAAGTGAAATTTTTCAGGATTATAATATTGTTTTGACAATCCTATTTCTGATTACAAATACTATGCACGTAGTACAATCTTTTTGACTTGAAGTTGAATCCATGGTGCATGTCAAAATGAAGTTTGAGAAAATACAATATACGAACTCCAGCAGTGAAACTTGCATCCATCTTGAATCTTCTCACTGAAGTTGTTATACTACTGTAAATGACTAAATATACTCATCGACTTTTTCAGGAAACGTAAAGGTGCAATCAATGCCAAACAGCTGTCTTACTTGGAACACTACCGTCCAAAGTCACGGCTCAAGCAGAGAAATGGCCACCAGAACTGCACCATACTGTGATGGGAGGGCGTGGAGCAGTTTTGAAATCACTCACTCAATCGCCGCTCTCTTGCTCGTTCGCTTTGAGTTGTTTCGTGCGCCCCGACACCATCACAGACTGACTCATGTTATTTATACTGCCACCGGCGGCTCTAGTGGGAGAGGGCCGCTCTTTTAGTTTGTTGATAAGCTCGCAATTGCAATGAAATCTTGACACAAGTAGCTGTTACTTTGATGTTTCATGATTTATTGTTTGAAGTTGATTTTATTTGCACATAAAGCTGGTACATGTATTCAGTCAGTTTGGATGTCCCTCTCTCCGTATTCTGGATCTATTTTTGCTACCAATCAGATTACAGCCGAGCATTGGGAAGACTATCTGATTATTTCAATGTTAGATACTTGCTTCCGTTTTTCATCAGGGTCACTTCAACATAGTCATCTGAAATTAGTCATTTTGTAACTCCTGTGTTTGGATGCTGTATGTCTGCACATATAAACAAGAATTGTAGTGATAAATTGATCAAAAATATTTTCTATTCTGTATAGTTATTGTCAAAATATAGCTCAACATGTAAATAAGTTCTTGAAGGCTATCTGGTTTTTTTTTCAGTGCATGTGTTTCTTTATATTCATAGCATTAAAATGAAACAAGGTATTAAATTTAGTAAAATCCTAACCAGGAGAATCGTATGGTTTGTCAGTGCTATAATGGGAAGAGACAATATGGCAAATTTCCAGAATCAAACTACCGGTAATATTCATTGATATCATTGTGAGACAGACAGGTCAGCCTTTGTTGCAATGTAGGAGAACCAAGCTGTAGTGTAAACTGCTGTTGGTGGTTGATGTCACTCTTGTGTGGAAATCAACCATTGAAAACGTTGATGGCTTCCTCTTTGAGATTGATTGACGATGAGAGATACTAAGGTCAGTTGACACGCCTCTAGTGACAGTTCCACTTGATGGACACAGCCAACAGCAGACAACATTGCAGCTTGGTTGGTAGATTTGCCTTTGCTTGTCAGAATCAGCTGTGTCTTATAGCTTATAGCTGACCGGTCGTGTTTATTGTGTTTCATACGCTTGCAAGGTTTGTGCATATTCATTGCCCAGTACAACATGAATGCGAACTCGGCTAGAAATATTTTGCTGTCACATTGCCAGTGCTACCTGTGCCAACATTATCAATTTAGCTAAAACAAGAAAAAATAATATTTCTAATTGTCAAGTGTCAACGTTTGTGCTTTATATAAAGTATTTTCTCTGGAACGTTTTTTCTAATCCTAAAGCTTATTTTTTGAGGCATTTGATGTATATGGTTTCATTACTATTTTTCGGGGGCAGGTTTGATCATCAAAAGAATAATCTGTGGTAGAGTTAATTTTATACCACCAAATCTAGATGTCAAAACATTCAGTCTGTATGTATTTTACACTGGTTGAAGTTACAAACAAAATGCAAGTTCTCGGAATTAGGTATTATAGTGATAAGCAAAATAGTCAGAGGAATAGGCCATCACCTTGCAAACTTTCACTCCTAACTTACATTGCATTGTTGGAACAGATTATCACTCCGCTTAAAGGATACCTAGACATTCATGTATCCTTAGTTCATTACAAGTTAAACAGTATTCAAAATTTGTTACGTGTCCTGTTAACAAAATAAGTGTGGTAATATGAAGGAGAAAGTTTGCAAATCCAGTATTGTATTTTACTCCTCAATAATGACTTGTACCTATAGAGATTGGCGTGATGAATGAATTCACTAATGAAGTTTTGGTGTGCATATTGTAACATCTATTACATTATTTTTTGTATATTTGCTTGACTTCAATGAAATTGTACAAGAATTTTGCCGGAATAAATTTGTAGATATTTAAAACTCCTAGCAAATGGTGCATACAGGAAATGTTTTTTGATAATCCCAAGATTAAATCTCTTCTTAATGAATTGAAAATTCTTTGTTGATTTCAACAATTTCTTAAAACTGTTGACATTTTTCAAAACCATGCAAATTGAGCATTTCCCAATGTCTCCATGAAGGAATGGATTCAGTTCTGTGTACACCGTCTACTGTTTATGTGCAGTTTGTTTTAGCCGGTTGGGTGAATAAAGGTGTATAAATTTTTAGAAAATGATATTTAATTCAGCTGTCAACTGTCAATCCAATGCCTCAAGAACATTTTATATGGTGGACGTTTGTAAAAAGTTGCTTCCATTATTCCTATGGTCCGACAGCTCTTTGTACGGGGCACCAACATTACAAATAAAAGCAGAAAATTCTCTTTTTGTTGTGTTTTTTTTTTCAAATTAAAAACAAATCAACATCAATTCGTTGAATAGAAGGGAAAAACACAACTTGGATTTAAACTCAATACTTATAAATATACAATTATAAAAGCATTCAACAGTTTGAATCATAACATCTGAAATTTGTTGTTTCCGTATTTAAGGAAGGATAACATTTCAGTCTGATTAAAATTGTTCCGAAAAATATAATTTTCAAAATAATGCATCTACTGGGATAAAAACTGGTTCTGTAGATTCCTTGCCACAAGGTCTGAGAACATCCCGTATAGGCGCGTGTTCCAAACAAGTTTAGTGCAGACTAAGCCCAGTAAAAAAAAGTTGACCAATCACATCATAGTTTTTAAACGGTCGTAGTTTTGAAAGCATTCGAAACAGACGAAAGGATAGCTGTTTGGAGTTACCTGCCCCTAGCTTCTTGCACCCGAAAGCTTTTGTTGGAGCTCCTGTGATTGGTTAACTGAATTGTGTCAGAAGATGGGAGTCTACGGCCTGTTATCAGACGGTTTTGCAAGGTAACCACCGAACGAAATGAGAAAGTATCCCGATTGATGCACTAGCTATTTTGCAATTTGTATTCCTCGGAAAACAGTCAATTTTAATCAGACTGGATAACATGTCATTCGCCTGATTCAGAGTAAAATGTTTTCTATATGTTCAGAATTTAAACTGAAGATTTGATGCTGATCTTGTCAACACAAGGATATAAGTTTAGTAGTGACTTGTACTAACACATTTTCATTTCAATTAAAAACAATCTGAATATTCTTGAAAACTCTGTCCAACTAAACCAGTGCCCATATTTTCGAAGCTGTCTTAGTGGTAAGATAGTCGTAAGTCAATGTTAATGTATGGCACTTACGACTATCTTAGCGCTAAGAGAGCTTCGAAAAATCTGTTCCTGTCCTAGTGCAATAGGGAATATATTACTAACTTGCTGGTTGATGAATATCAATCGAGTGTTATATCCAGGCAAAAGATGTCCCTAAAAGTGTCCAGTGTGTCACAATAAACTTCCAAACATAGACTCTTTATTCTTTCAATGCAATTCATCTTTCCATCTAAAATCAATGCATCCAGCTGGCATGTATTTTAGAAATTAATGACCACCTTGTTTTGATAAACATTCTCGTTGACCCATGCTTTCCCTCTGATATTCCATTGGTTTGACCTGCTGCTAAATATGACGAGGGACAGATGGTTGTCCTGTACACAGGTAGCATCGGACTCACGTGGTCCATGAGAGATTGAAAGCATTCCATCATTTGTGTCACAATTGTGTGTCTGCCCGCGCCTCTCACGTCGGTGTGTCAGTAGAGGCAGACTACAGTTTTCTTGGATCTCTTGGTGTTGTGCTTCTGCTTGAGCTCCACCTCCAGCTGAGGGAGGAGGACCAGCAGTGAGTCCAGTCTCACCAACACGTCCCCGGTACTCGTCACTGTCTTAGTCAGTCTCCTGGAGACCGAGTCCAGCAGGCCCACCTGAATCACAACATCAAACTTAGTAATCGTTTCTCTATGAAGAAAAAAATGTCATTACGGCAATCAGCTATTCTTGCAAACTTCAAAAGCTCAATAGACTTCATGTCTACTTCACAGAATGAAGACATCAAGGGGCAACAGACACTCCTGTTTTAACATCTCATGCATTGACCCTGGGGAATTTTGGTGACGGTTTTATCAATATTACGGCAAAGACTATGCCTTACATGGAGAACTATTTATTTTATTCTTGAACATCAAACAATACAAAGCCTGATAAAATACAGAGCCGAAGCCTCTATTTCTTTGTTAAATTTCTTATTAACTGTTCAAATAATTAGTAATGAATTCAAAATGTACAATACACATACAAAGCGTTTGTTATTTTAGCACCAGAAAAAAAGCTAGTTTTGTTGGAATCGGCCAAAAGAGAAAATCCAAGGAAGACGAAACCCATAGGGCATATCTGCACATGATGGTTGTTGTTCCACGCATAGATTTTAGTTGCGCTATGCCCTACCGAAACGAAGTTCTAGATTAAGTGACCATGGAAACGACCAAATACAAAACGTTTGAAAAACAAGTCACATACCAGGTTAAGTTGATTATGGCCTTATGCTTTCGAATTTTATCATGGAACTGGCCAAAGTTAAACATAAAACCCCCAAGAAATTAAAAAACCCAAAACGGAGCATATACACATTACGGCCGTTCAATATACTATTACTAAGTTTCGTTGACTTGGGCCTCATGGTCTTTAAGTTATGTTCTGGAAACATAACTTCAACCGTATGTCTACCAGGAAAGGGCCAAAATAAAAATACAAAGCAGCTGAAACCTCAAAAGGCACATTTATATTCATTGATTATTCTACTGATTGTACTAGGTAGTAGGTACCAAGTTTCATTGAACGAGTGCTATAGTTGTTTAGTTGTGTCCCAGAAGAAATTTCGGGATGGACAAACGAACGTATGGATGAACAGGTAGAAAGATCCAATTAGGTTGGACAAGGATTTAGATAGAGTTCTAAATCCTTGGGTTGGACAAGTAATGGAAGGTTTGACATAAAGGGAAGTTAGGGAACACGTCCCAGGTTCCTGGTGGGGACTTGGGTCGTCGCTTATCGTCTCCCATTCGTTTTCAGTTCGATATGTCTTTGGATAATAGCTTAATTAACAAAATGTTCAAGCACTCATTATCAAAGTCAGAAGTGACTACCATGTTAGCGTTCTATTATGACGTTCCATGGATTCCTTTCAAAGTAGCGTCGTCTGCAAATGAGTATGAATGATCTGTCAAGAATTCCTGTGTATTCCCGGAAAGCTGTTTACTTCACCACAGTGAAGGGAATTGAAAGTATTAAAGGTACATCCATTGTGTTGTTGGGGGTCAATTATGCCAAACGTTATAAATGGTCTTATTTTATCGAGAAGTACCAACTGTTACCATAAACTACCATTTTAATGATACTCGACTTAATATATTGACGATATAAAGGTAAAAGTATCGATTTCTGATCGAAAACCGGACAATGTACCGCGTGTGGCGCGCGCCAATGAGTCAAACGTAATTTTGGAATCTTATTTAAACCAGAACAAATAACAAATTTTGGTTGATACTTTTCAGTAGGTCATATAACTACCGTGCATGTAAATAGGACGTGCACTTTCGGTTTCTGCACATGCATAATGATGTTACTCGATTTTAATTGGAAACTAGTAATTATGATATGTTTGGCGATTGGGAATGAATATGCAAGCTGAGTGAATTTGTTTGTATTGTAAACAGCACCTATGGTGTGTTGGAACGTATTAAAGCCAAATGAAATTTTATGAAACACAATGGATGCACCTTTAAACTATAGAGGGGGTCTGTACTCAGTTTCCTTGCGGCCATGGTGTTGGTAAGCCGCTGCTAAGTTTCACCAGTCTACAGACGTTCATTGACATTTTGACGTTAATCTTCAGTCAGGCTATGCATTTCTTCTGCTCTAACAGCATATTCTCAACTGTCTGACAATAATCGTTGATGTGTAAGTACTCTATTTTATCCTACAGAGGCCTTATCATGGAAGATCATTTAAATTCATGATGCATGTGCAAAGAGCAATGGCTTATATTGACAATGACAAAAAAAAACAACTTGGCAAAGTAACTTTGAATAGAACATTTTAACAGAATTGTGCTTTTATATAACTTTTAGATTGTAGCCTGATGATATTATTTCAGTGTATGTCAAGTTACTTGTTTTGAAGAATATGGTTTAAAATGGTCAAAATAATGAATTAAGCTCAAAACTATTAACGATTACCTGTTCCCATGTACAAAGTGTCCTGCAAATATTCGGATGTTTCTTGAGAAGTGACTTCACCAATGAGCAACAACACCTCGGGAGGAGTCGTGCCGCCATCTTTATGGGCACATACTTGTAACCATTGTCGACCACATAAGGTAGGGCTACGCCTCTCACATACGCAAGCCCATGGTAGCTGACGTCAGGATTGTCATTCGTGAAATGCTCGTCATAATTGCAACTGCAATACAAGTATATTGATGTATTTGATATATTGAAATGAGTGTAACAAGTGTACATCCAGTGAAATTATGACTTCTTTCAGAATGTTAGGAAGATGTACCGAGTAATTCCGATTCAGGGACGACTTAAACAATTTATTTGCTAAAAAAAATATCAGTGTACTAGTCCCAACTTACGTATAGTTACTGTGTGCTCTTGGTTCGTCTTTGGATATGGATGGTTTGTCTTTGTCTTCAAGGTTTGCTATTACTTGATTTTCCTGATTGGAACTCTTATCACATTTCATATTCATCTTTACAACGGATTGTTCGTCCTTCTGTGACTTCTGATTTTTCTTCAGGATGCTTAAGAACAATTCCTGTTGCGAGGCAGAGCCTGATGCACCAAGTTGTCTCCGCAGCTCTCTGTCAACCTTCCCCGAGGAATCAGAGTGAGACTGTGGTTTGGACCCATCCAGAGTTTCTGCACCGCTTATTTCCTTCCCAATCTTATGAGGATACCTTTCCATGAATAGGAAAAAGTCTTCATAGAGATGATCACCATCAGATTTGTCCCTTGTCTCCAATTCATATCGAGCCAGCATCTTCTTTTTGTAATGTTGATCTACATAGGTGGACAGATATTCCTCTGCTGCCAGTTGTAAGCATTTTTCTTCCGTGGGGTAATACTTGTCTACATTTCTCTGTCGTTGTTGAAACCATGCCCTAACAGAACCTGGAATTCTTAGTTTTCTATCTTTAATTTTGTTCTTTTTCTTTCTTCTTCCCATTTCAGACTGATGCACAGATGCAGCATGGAGTGCATTTGCTGCCTGAAAGAGACGACTGAGCTCGTGTTGATGGCGTGTGTTCCTCTGTTCATCATGCAGAGGACAGTGTTTCACAGATTCCAGATATTTCTTCTTTAAGAATTTCTTGAAATGCATTTCCTCCCCAAGCCTTGACGTTTGCAGAACTTCTCTGCATGTACAGACGCACAGACTTATCTTCTTAATAAGGAAGAGGTTCTCCTTTAAAGTTTCTCTCAGTAAAATGTTGCGTTTGATTGGTTCCCCCTTAATCATTGCCCCATAACCAGGGTACACAGACTGCTCATGATCAACATTTATAGAAACGTTAGAAGAACCACTGTCAAGTTCGTACTCATTTGATTGATTTGTTAGATCACTGCAACTGTTGCAGTTATTATTGGAATTGACATGAGAGAAAGTTTTTGAAAGACACTTTTTCAAAATATTGAAATGTTTTACCATATGTGTCATTAATTCATCCACATCAGGGAGGTGTTCTGTTTCCTCTGGAAAAGTTGCATTTGTCTTGGGACAGTTTGTTCCTTGCTCCAAGTCAGCACCTTGTGTATTACCAGACTTATCTTTGTCCTGGGGTAAACAACCATTGCTATTGTTTCTATTTCTATTCTCATCAACATACCACATTTGGTTAGCTTCATTCCATGTGGCATATTGACCATTGCCTATCTGACAGGTGTCCCTCCTCCCTGACTCAGACACTGTTCGTCTTGTGCTTGTTTCTTCAGTTACCAGAAACTCATCTGATAAACGTCTCAACCTTTGGACATTGAATGCTGCTAGAAGACGAGCCTCCTCATGGTATGGTGTCCTGGGGCTACCCTTCGATGTCGACATTGTTTCAGCATCCTGTCTCGAGATATGAGTATGAAGAGGTGCCCTTACACTGCTAAACAAAGATGTCGTCTCAACATCATTTGTCTTCACGTCTTTGACTTGCATCTGCTTGTTGTTTCCCACATCTTTCTGAGGTCTTGGTTCACGAACCAGAGCACTGTCTACTGCACGCTGAGTACTTGTGTTCAAGTTGTCTAAAGTGTCTTTATAAAAGAATGGTTTGGAGGGTAAACGAAGTTTTCTGCCAACATTAGTATCAAAGGGAAAATGATCTGCTGACAATGACCTTGAATGAATCATTCTTTCTCTGTGCGCCACTTCGCTGGTTTGCAGATGGATATTCTCAGCTGAACTTGCGTGGCCTAGTGTTAAACTGGACGGTTTCTTCCAGGCTGTGTAACTTGGTGCTTGTGGTCGAATGGTAGTGCATTGTGCTGGGACACAAGTTTGCTCAACAGTAGTCTTTTTCTGCCTACAGCGTTTTGTTATCACTGGCGTCGATGGTTTGAAGAAATCTATTGGATATCTAGATTTACCGAAACTATTGTTGGTCAAACTGTCCTTTCTTTGTCCAACTGGAAAAGAAGACCAATATGAGCTAATATTTGAACTTAACTCTTGGCTTGACACATGTTGCAAGTCTGAAGATGATTCAAGTCTCTGTCTCTTTTTCAACTGGATAGTACTCTCCTGTTTTCCGTTCTTAGAGCTACTTGCACCAAGTTGTTTGGTATCGACTATACTCTGATTAGTTTCACCTTTGGATTGACAAGGCAAAGGTTCAATCACTGGTTTTGGTAGTTCTACTTCACGAAGCTTATTGTCTGATGTAATGGGTGACATTGAGGTTTCTTCTTCTTGCTGCACGTTATTGACAGATGCAATATGACAAGTATCCGATCTGGCAATAGCTTTTGCTTTCATTGCAACAAATTCAGCATTCATCCTTTGCTTTCTTTTGTCTTGATGTTGACCTTGGCAACCAGATGATTTGGATCCTTTGACCTGGACTACTTTTTCAATATCCCAGGATGGTTTAATCACCGCTTGTTCACATTTCATTTGTGTATCTTTTGGGTTTGAACTAGAATGTCCTGATAAATTCTCACCAGCAATAGCAGGATCTAAAGGGTCTCTGTCAATGCCGGATTGGCTTACTGATTGACTCTCAGCACATTCTGCAAGAACATCTTTCGTTGATTGAGGTTGGTCCTGTAATGTAGTTGGTTCCTCTAAGATGCTGAAGTTCTTCTCTGAAGCATGAGTCCGGAGAATAGAAGAAATATCCACACCAGTCAGTAGGTCTTTCTTCTGCGGTCCTATGTCATGCTTTTCAATGGGTGGAAGAGAAACAGGTTTTGAATACTTTGTACTGTTCAAGCTCTCATTCGGATGTGCTATACGAATAAAGTCCATGTTAACATATCCTGTCGAGTTCTTGCACCCTTTTATTTTTTCTTTCACAAGCTCTACTGGGTCGTTTTTGAAGGCGTGGAAGGTCCTGTCCATATTCATCATTATATCAGTTACTGACACTGGGCTATTTGGGCGTTTCGGCATGTCGGCAGTAGATTCGACCAAACATTGTTGTGCTTCAATGACTAAATCCGGATATTTACTTTTAATGTTACCTGCTTTTGGAACTGCATTTGATTTTGTAACTTTCCTCTGTTTTTTAGAGCTGGTTTTAGCAGACGTGCTTGGAAGTGGCAACAGTATATCAGAACGAGAAACAGGCTCTAATCCTTTACTTGTTAGGTCACCTAAAGGTCTTATCTTTGAATTTGAACTTTTTCTGTCGGATTCAACAATTTCATCTGTAACTAGTTTCTTCGATCGGTGTGAGACTTCTTCATGTGAGAGAACTGAAAACAAATTAGCAATGTTCTTCAACCCTGTACTTGACTCCTCAGTGTCTTCTTTGCTTACCCCTTTTTGACTCGTATCCTTTTCTCCACAGTTTCTGCACAGCTTACAGTTTGGACCTGGAGTTAAACATATTGGCGGCATTTGTTTTTTGCAAAAACTGCCCTCATCACAACGTGGCAAAACCTCTTCTCCTTCTGCTTCAAGTTTTTGATTTTCATAATTTTCCGGGTCTTGAAGAATGTCTTCACAAGGACCTTTGCTTTGTCTTGCAATCCGTTCACTGTGCCTTGTTCCCTTCCTTTGCATCTTACATGCTCTCGGTTTGGGCTGAATTGATGAACTTCTCGGCAATGGTGTTTTCTTTGAGCTAGTAGATGGCTCTACGGTCTCCAAGCTTTTGGCTCTCACGGGTGGTGCTTTTTTCGTCTTTGTAGAAGGACATTTAATTCTTTTCCCAGTTGTTTCAAGAGTATTGCTCCCACCTCCTGCATCATGCAATGTAGTGACAATAGCCTGAGCATCATCTAAAGATTCAGCAGACGATGAACTTGAGGTTGAATTTTGCATTTCCTTTTCAAAGGGTGAAACATCATCTGATGACTGTGATTGATTCTCTTTTTTATTTTGCTGCTGTGCACTGAATTCAATTTCTAATTGAGAAGATGCGAGCTTTGTTTCCTTCGAGCTTTTTGGAGATGTTGCTAGTGATGGTGAGACATTTTGTTTTGTGCCTTGCTTTGAAGTGACCAGAACATTTTTCTTCCTTTCTGTTGACGTTGGTGACGTCGAGCTTTCTTTTTGTGGTCTCGCTTCAGTGGCAGTCGAATAACAGTTGAGAATGTGTGGCATCCAGTTGACAGCATCTGTGTCTTCATCAGTTTTACTTGTTTGTTGAGTGATCATCTGCAGAATAACGAAATGGTTGCTTGGTCATTTACAAGATCAGGTATGTTTGTGGAAACAAGTTTTTGAGTAAAAAAATTATTATCATAATTATATTCTAAGCATAAATTGCAAATGGGTTGTTTAATATTATATATTAATACTTATAATTGAACAAACGGGAGTGTGTCGATCAAATTTCTTTGGGTTGTGTTTCCCACTAAAGAAGAGAATGGACGATGAAACGAAATATTTTAGAATTCGCTTATTTTTTCAAAAACAGCAAGTTTATCATGCTTTTTGTCCAAAAATGTAAGAAAATATGGGGTCACCGAATGATTTAAAGAGTTATCGGTATCAATAGCACGTCCCCTGTCAGCTAATTACCCTATTTTTTACCATTTTCACCTACTTAAATAAAGTGTGCCCTTTCAACAATTAAACTCAGAATCCTTTCAGATGCAAGTTTATCACGATCGTGGATACATAGCAAGTTTATATTTTCAAAATAAATGACACTGTTAAGGGAATAGAATAAAATTAAGCAGTTTTAAATAAAAACGGCAGTTTTAAAATAAAAACAGCATTTTTATCACCGTTTTCGCATATTCAACAGGATTATTCAGTGACACACATATTTTAGATATTGCTAAAACTATAATATGATGTGCGAAGTTGCATATACAAACGAATTCAGAAATAATAATAGGGGGTCACCGAACGTTTTTCATCAGTTAAACGTCATTTTTTAAATTACCTACATAAATGTAAAAACCTGACGTCATGGCCGTTTTGATAAATTCTAGTGTAACTTTGACGGTCTATCTTGTAATTATTTTTGAATATACTATTAATCTAAGTGTGCTTGATGGAAGAACAACTATCAGTTGATTATACAAGGCGATTTATATTTATATTCATCACTTACTGGAGATATGTATGTGATTGAAATAACACATATTAGTAACATTAGTAACGACATGCGGCATGGCGTAAAATGGCCGTTAAAAAGACGTTTTGGTAAATGTAAGCGCCTTCCGTTAGTTTATTGATAAATCTATGCTTAAAAAGATTTAATGCATATATGTTGAGACTTATTCACAAGAATAAATTGTTGTCCCAAAATGTTATCGTAAGTACGTTTGATTTCCTCGTCCCATCTCTTCTTAAGTTTTTTACAACCCCAAACAGACTGAGAAAATGTTATCTAACTTGACAAATATTTTATATAAGATCATATGTATGTAATTAGATATACATTACAAATGTATTGATTTGCAAAGATTAATTCGACATATTAGGTAACATCACTGGAGTGTCTGGACTCACTCACGCCTCACCTCCAGAGTGACGGTGTGTTCGGCAAATCTCCTCGTCCCTTGCCCCCTGCTTCCACTCGGACTCTCCAGAGTTCTAACCGGGGAACTCGCTCCTCGTCCTACTTGGAGATGCTGCTGCTGCTCCAGCTGCTGCTGCTGCTGCCTCTGGTGGGTGTGACTCACTCTGGCTGCATGCTTCATGGACGGATCCACAATTACAGCAACATCTGCCCACTTCACAAGGAGGTCGGCGGTTGTAACGAGCTGATCGCTTGAACCTGAACAAAGCTTTATTTCTGATTGCATCTGATAAAGTGGTTACAATGACAACAAACTTACTTTATTCCCCAACAAGGTCTCATTAGCATAAAGCAAATAATTTGTGTTATGCAGCCTGTAGTAAATACATTAGCAATGGAGAGTTGTTAAAACTCGAGTGTTCTCATTTTGCATCCAAGTAGAAAAACCCCAAGCTGTTCCTACAAGTTGCAGTCTGAGAATCGGCAATAACCACGTCAGAATTAATCAGAATTTTACAACTAGTCTCAAAAATAGACATTGGAATAATCTCGGGTGAAGTCAATACGTTTATATCATAGCTTAAAGTTAAGTCAGACATCATCAGGCATCTCGATGACAGATGCAGTTTGCTCCATGCCTCATACGCTGTTCCCCAGGCAGAATGTACCTACCTTTAAGGAGAGATGGGACCCAGAAATCGAACTCGCTTACGGTAACATTTTGCGACAACAAATTATTGTAGTGAATAAGTCTAAAAATATATGGATTACGTTGTTTGGGGCATACGCTTATCCATACACCTACGGAAAGTGCTTAAATTTTCCGTAACGCCTTTTTAACGGTCATTTTACGACATGTCGCATAACGTTATCGTCACCTATATTCACGGTAAATATGTTACTGTGTGTGTTATTCGAATTACATACGTATCTTTAGTTACTGACGAATTTAAATCGCTTGGTATAATCAACTGATAGTTATTCTTCCATCATGCACTCTCAGATTGATAGTATGTTCAATAATGACCACACGGTAGGCCGTCAAAGTTACACTTGAAACCATCAAAATTGCCGTGACGTTTGGTTTTTACGTTTATGAAGGCAATTTAAAACATGACGTTAAAGTGATGAAAAACTTCCGGTGACCCCCTATTTTTATTTCTGAATTCGTTTGTTTATTCAAATGTGCACATTATATTGCATTTTTAGCAATATCTAAAATATGTGTGTCAGTGACAAATCCTGTTCAATATGCGAAAAACGATGAGAAAAATGCAGTTTTTAATTAAAAAGTGCTTAATTTAATTTTGTTTCTCTTTCCAGTGTCATTAATTTTCAAAATATAGACTTGCTATGCATCCCCGTATGTAACTGAAATGTATGTGAAAGGATTCTGAGCTTATTCGTTGAAAGCGAGCGCTTCATCTAAATACATTACATCAGTCAAAAATGGCGTAATTTGACGACGGGAGTATTATTATTAATGACGATAACTCTTTAAATCGTTCGGTGACCCCCAAATTTTTTTCATTTTTGGATAAAAGACACAATAAACCTGCTATTTTGAAAAAATAAACGAATTCTAAAATATTTTGTTTCATCGTCCCATCTCTCCTTAACATGTCGATGCCAGATGTTCAGCAGCCTGGGCAGAACCTACCTTTAACATGTCGATGTCAGATGTTCAGCAGCCTGGGCAGAACCTACCTTTAACATGTCGATGCCAGATGTTCAGAAGCCTGGCCTCCCTCTCCGAGCACTTCCTTGTTGAACGCCTGTCCTTGCCTGTGAGGAAGCCTGTAGCCATGAGTAGTAGCTGCCTGTGGTATCTTGGAAAGAGGGGCGGGAGCATGGACAGGGGCACCAGTGCTTCCAGGGGACTCTCACAGTCGCCGGGCTCGGTCCCCACCATCATGGAGCAGATAATGGCGGGCAGCACGTTGTTCTTCATCTTCTTCTTCTCAATTGAGCCACAATCCTGTGGAAAGGTGATTGTTTTATTTTTGAAATTTGAGAGGCATAGTAGAAGCTGGAAGTGCAGATGTTGAAACTCTTGATATTAAACTTCTTCATTACACAGTAGCGACGTTTTGATACAGATGTTTATAATGAGTTCTAGAATTGAGCAGAATCATAGCATTTTATATAAAAGATATACATATATGGGTATAGCAGTAACTTTGTAACAATGGTATTGATTACTGTGTAATGAGGAAGTTCAAAAACTTGTATTCATAGATTTTATATTTAACATTAGATATTTACATCCATGTGTCTTATCAATAAAAGTGGAATAATTTTCAAATAACTGCATGGGTGTACCGTCATGAATTATAATGTATAATGCTTGGCCAAAACTATTTCCACTGTACAAACCTTGATGTGCTCCTCCTGTTGCTGCCTGTGTTGCTGGTGCGTGATGCTGCAACCAATGCTTCTGGTATCTGACGTCAGGATGTGTTTGGTTTCAACCATGGCTGTCAGGGCCTCTCTGTGTTTCAGGAACGCCTCGACGTCAACAAGGGGAGTTCCTGACGTCACAAGGTGGAGATGTCGCTGAAGGAAAGTCATCTGCTCTCCTCTGGAACATGCGTGCATGTACTGGGGTATGTGGGGGTACTTCAGTTGCAGTTTCAAGGCATTCACTACGATGTTACAGTTAGGAGACGAGCAGCCTGGAAAGAATATTTCCCTAATGTCTGTGCTGGACACGAATACACTCTGACCAGTCTCTATGCAGGGAACTCGTGAGATGATCTCGGCAAGCAGCAGCTCCTCTGGAGAGGTCGAAGAGCTTGAACTTCTGGTGACGTCAGAGATTGACTGACTTGCACTGGAACATGGCGACACAGTCGGCGGATCAGGGGACCGGAGAAAAGCAGTTTTATCCTCGCAGTTCCCACAGAGGGAAGACCGTTGAGATATACCAGTTCTTGGACTGAGCGGAACAGTCCGCCCTGCCACCATACGGTACTGCTTCTGGCCTGCTTTGGAGAAGGTCGCCGTGTCATCCAAGCAGATTTGAGTGGTGTTGAGGGTTGGTTGTCGTGCTGGTGTTTCGTCATGTCTCGCCAGAGAGAAGGTGAAGGAGAGGAGTGATGCGTGTTGTAGGGGGACGTCCAGGTCATCGTCCTGCCGGAGACTGGAGACAAGCCTAGCATGTCCTGGGGAGTTCTCCCAGGACAGGGAACACACGCCGACTTCATGGTTGCTCTCAGGAGGAGGGTTGCTCAGTGAGCGGCTGCAACAAAACAACTCTAGAGTAGAACAGGATTGATATTTGTTATAACTGGGACATACTGTGTTTTGAGTGACAGTGAGGATCAAATGTTGGCTCAAAGAGGACATCGTTGTATTTAGGATTCAAGGAGGACATCGTTGTACTTAAGACTCAAAGAGGACATCGCTGTATTAAGGGCAAACAAAGGAAAGGGTTGTAAACTGGAGCTCAAAGCTCAAAGCGTGACAAAATTGTACTTTGTACAAGATTGTACAAAGGGATCAAAGCGGACAATATCGTACAAAGGGATCAAAGCGGACAAGATTGTACTTGCGGATCAAAGCGGAAAAGATTGTACTTGCGGATCAAAGCGGACAAGGTTGTACAAAGGGATGAAAGCGGACAAGATTGTACAAAGGGATCAAAGAGGACAAGATTGTACTTACGGATGAAAGACCAGACAAGATTGTACTTAGGGCTCGAAGCAGACAGGGTTTATTTTGGAAACAATTCAACTTAGAGCTCAAAACGGACAAGATTGGACATGGGGATAAAAGAGGACAAGATTCTACTAAGGGTTCAAAGCGAACAAGATTCTACTAAGGGTTCAAAGCGAACAAGATTGTACTTAGGGTTCAAAGAGGACAAGATTGTACATGGGGATAAAAGAGGACAAGATTGTATACTAAGGGCTCAAAGCGAACAAGATTCTGCTAAAGGTTCAAAGCGAACAAGATAGTACTTATAGGGATCAAACAGGACAAGAATGTATTAAGGGTTTAGAGAATGGCAATATTGTACTTCGGGTTCAAAAAGGTTGAACATTGACACACGATGCGTTGAGTAATGACGCTTCAGTCAATTTGTCACACATCCTCAACTTTCAATAGTTCTTAGATTGTACTAAGGGATCAAACCGAACAAGATTGTACTTAGGGATCAAAGAGGACAAGATTGTACATGGGGATAAAAGAGGACAAGATTGTATACTAAGGGCTCAAAGCGAACAAGATTCTGCTAAAGGTTCAAAGCGAACAAGATTCTACAAAGGGTTCAAAGCGAACAAGATTCTATTAAGGGTTCAAAGCGAACAAGATTCTACTAAGGGTTCAAAGAGGACAATATTGTACTTAGGGATCAAAGCGGACAAGATTATACTAAGGGTTTAGAGAATGGCAATATTGTACTTCGGGATAAAAGAGGTTGAACACGATGCGTTGAGTAATGACGCTTCAGTCAATTTGTCACACATCCTACAATGTAGATATCGCTTGTAGATATCGCTTGATCTCACACAAGCGATATCTACTGTGGGAGCGAGTTTTGGATGATAAAAGGATGTTATTATCCCCCGCCACGAAGTGGAAGGGGGATATAGGTTTGGGCTCCGTCCGTCCGTCCGTGTTTCCGTCCGTCCGTCCGAGATAAAGGGACAGCTTTTCTCAGAAACCGTTTAAGATAGGTTTACCAAATTTGATGAGTTGCTTGGGGGCATGAATACCTTGATGGAGTTCGAAAATGAAAACCGTGCAAATATTTTGTTCTGAGTTAATGCCCTTGTTCCGTATTTTTTTACTTTGTTCATGGTATCTCCAAAGGGGACAGCTTTTCTCAGAAACCGTTTAAAATAGGGTTATCAAATTTGGTGTGTTGTTTGAAGGCATAAATACCTTGATGGAGTTCGAAAATGAGAAGCGTGCAATTATTTTTTCCAGAGTAATTGCCCTTGTTCCGTATTTTTGGACTTTGTTCATGGTATCTCCAAGGGGGACAGCTTTTCTCAGAAACCATTTAAGATAGTGTTACCAAATTTGATGTGTTGCTTGAAGGCATGAATACCTTGATGGAGTTCGAAAATGAAAACCGTGCAAATATTTTGTTCTGAGTTAATGCCCTTGTTCCGTATTTTTTTACTTTGTTCATGGTATCTCCAAAGGGGACAGCTTTTCTCAGAAACCGTTTAAAATAGGGTTATCAAATTTGGTGTGTTGTTTGAAGGCATAAATACCTTGATGGAGTTCGAAAATGAGAAGCGTGCAATTATTTTTTCCAGAGTAATTGCCCTTGTTCCGTATTTTTGGACTTTGTTCATGGTATCTCCAAGGGGGACAGCTTTTCTCAGAAACCATTTAAGATAGTGTTACCAAATTTGATGTGTTGCTTGAAGGCATGAATACCTTGATGGAGTTCGAAAATGAAAACCGTGCAAATATTTTTTCCAGAGTAATTGCCCTTGTTCCGTATTTTTGGACTTTGTTCATGGTATCTCCAAGGGGGACAGCTTTTCTCAGAAACCATTTAAGATAGTGTTACCAAATTTGATGTGTTGCTTGAAGGCATGAATACCTTGATGGAGTTCGAAAATGAGAAGCGTGCAATTATTTTTTCGGAGTTATTGCCCTTGTTCCATATGTTTAGACCTTGTTCGTGGTATCTCCAAAGAGGACAGCTTTTCTCCGAAACCGTTTAAGATAGGGTTATCAAATTTGGTGTGTTGTTTGAAGGCATAAATACCTTGATGGAGTTCGAAAATGAGAAGTGTGCAATTATTGTTTCCAGAGTTATTGCCCCTGTTCCGTATTTCTGGCGTTTTTTCATCGTATCTCCAAAGTCGACAGTTTTTCTCAGAAACTATTTAAGATAGGAGAACCAAAATTGGTGTGTTGCTTGAGGGCACACATACCTTGATGGAATGAAAATGAGTAATACACAATTATTTCGAATTATTGCTCTTTTTCCAATTTCTTGGCTCTGGCGGGGGATGTTGATGACTATGTCTTCTTGTTTATTATATTTTCAGTTTTGATTGAAAACATATTTTATTCATTTAAGAAATGAATTGGGCACAAGTTGTGAAACTTATAGAAGCCCTCTCCAGGGATGACGTTATAGGAAGTTATAGGATGACGTTATAGGAAGAACCCTTAGTAGAATCTTGTTCGCTTTGAACCCTTAGTAGAATCTTGTCCTCTTTTATCCCCATGTCCAATCTTGTCCGTTTTGAGCTCTAAGTCGTGAAATACGGCATTTGTCGGTTTAATTAAAATCCGTATTTTCACTGAGTGAAATAACATGTTATTCTACTCAGTGAAATAACACTTTTCAATCATATGACGTCATCATAATAATAGGATGACGTTATAGGAAGACCGCGATAAAGAAAGGCGACAATGGGTGCTCTATTCGTGAGCGTCATTTACGAACTATGCATAAATTATTAAATCTAATAAAAAAGAACATTTGACATTTATCGTCGAATACCATGTATAGTTCACCTCGTGAAGTAGAAATAATAGATTTACACTCCTGACTGCGCCAATCGTGAAAATAATCATTTCGATGAAATGTACATGGTATTCGACAAGAAATGTCAAATATCCTCTATATATTCTACAGCCGGCTTCTACACAAAATGTCAAAAACCAAATATTGTCTTATTGTTTGGATAGGTTCTAAACAATTGTTTGGATAGGTTCTAAACAATTGTTTGGATAGGTTCTAAACATTTGTTTGGATAGGTTCTAAACAATTTTCAAGCACGCAATATTGCAGAGATTATCTATTAGATTGGACTCAAAAGCCATTTCTACTTTTAGGCATTCTATTTCAACACAATAAAGCAGAAATGGTAGAGAAAAATTATAAAGATAAACTAAAGAAAATCGACAAAACAATGAAAATTTGGTCTCTGAGAGATCTAACACCTTTAGGGAGAATAACTGTGTTAAAGAGTTTGATATTGCCAACTCTTAATCATTTATTTACCTCACTAGCAAATCCAAAATTAGAAACTATAAAGAATCTTCAAAAAAAATGTTTCTCCTTCATTTGGAAAGGCAAACCTGATAGAATAAAACGATGTTTGATAACAAAAACATATGAAGAAGGCGGTCTAAAAGTACCGGCCATACTAGAAACAATTAAGTCTCAGAAAATATCATGGATAAGAAGATTATATGTACATAACTCCAAATTAAGTAACCTGGTTTTTACGACACACCAAGTGAGTAAATTAAACCCTATAGAAATGGGACCTTCGTATCTGAAGACACAGTATATTCCCAATCTTATCAGCCCATTCTGGAAAGACGTATTTGATGCTTGGTCTGATTTACAAGAAAACTGTAAATATGAAATCAATTTCAGCAGACAGTTTATATGGGCAAATGACAATATTACAATAGGGAAAAAACCTATAATATACGATCATTATCTGCAATCCAATATTAAATTCATTAATGACTTTTTAAACGAGGACAGCACATTTCTACCCTATAACGACTTCGTGGGTCTATACGATGTTAAGACAAATTTTATTGAATATGCGGGCTTATTAGCTTCTCTAAAATCCTATTCAAAACGGGGTCCGGTCAAGTTCAGTAAAGAGAAGGATTTGCCCTTTATTCCCCCCAATTTGGAAATACTTTATAAAGCTAAAAAGGGATGTAGTATATTCTACAACAAACTTTTACACAAAGACAACACAACCCAAAAACATCTTTACCAAATTAAGTGGGAAAAGGAATTGAATGCAGATTTTGATTTAAATCAATGGAAAATATACAATCTCATACCATTCAGAGCAGCCTTTAGCGCAAAACACAGATGGTTCCAATATCGTGTTCTCCATAGAATTCTTATTACATGTAAAGATTTATACAATTATAAACTTATAGAATCGCCACTGTGTACATTCTGTGATGCTGAAATAGAATCGCTCATTCACTTACTATATGAATGCAGATTTGTCAAAAGGTTGTGGCAGGATCTACTAGAATGGATACAAAATGAAACCGACACCGAATTGAAATTAAATGCCGAAACAGTTATTTTTGGATTCAAAGAAAGAAGGAACGATGTCCTGAATTTCCTCTATATTTTAACGAAAGAATTCATTTATTCCAAAAAATTGGCAAACAGACTACCTACTCTAGCGGGTTTGAAACCAAAATTACACTACAATTATCAACTATATAAATCAAATGCATATACACAATGCAAATATGACTCTTTTGTCACATTTTGGTCATCATGCCACAACCTATTCAATTAGATATTAATATTTGACTTGCTGTGTTTACTTCATCTATATATGAAAATGCTGTACCCATATCAAAAAGAAATAAAGTGATAAAAAAAATATTGTCTTATTAAGGTAAATTGGAAAACGAAAATGTGCGCAGATTTCCATTGAAATCAATTAAACACATAAAATTGTCTACCATTTCGAGTACACAGGTGGTTTCATAGAATTCTTACTACAAAGAGATTCATTAAAATACATACACCCCCACTCAACGGTAATATCGTGTCCTAATCTTGGAAATTAATCGAAGTGATACTTAATTGTTCCTAAGAAGATTAACCTGCTATTAACAATGACTTAACTTCACCCGTTACTTTAACTTCCGTTACTATGAAGTGTTTTGAACGTATCGTGCATAGTATGCTCCTAAGTCATGTACATCCGCATTTAGTTCCTTTGCAATTCGATCATCGAGCTAGACGAGGAGTAGAGATGTTATTGTCTCTTTGTTAAATGCTGTCTTGAGAAACCTTATATATTAGAATATTTTTTGTTGACTTCTCCTATTCAGTCTCACATTTTCATTAAAAAAGTGATTGAATTAAATATCTGTCTCTCTTTAGTTAAATGGATATAGCTTCATTCTTATCTCACAGATTCCAATATGTCAAAATGAAAAGTGCTCGTTCCCAGTGCTCCTCAAGGATGTGTATTGTCTCCAATACGTTTTACTAATAATAATAATAATAATAATAGTGCATATTTATAAAGCGCACATATCCACGCTCGAAAGCATGCTCAAAGCGCTAAACATATAATGCTAATAAATAATGATAATAGTGATGCACATTTGAATGTGCTCACTTCACACAAACAGCAATAACAAATCAATGTGTACAATTGTTGCAATTGTGAAAGTCCTTATGAACCATAAAACTGAACAAAAAGATAGGCTTTTAGACTTGATTTGAATGATTCAAATGTTGGACATAGTTTCAGATTTTTGGGAAGAGAGTTCCACATGTTAGGAGCAAAATGCTCAAAACATCTCTGACCAAAGCACTTGAGGTTACACTTCGGCACTGTCAATAGATTCTGATGTTGTGATCTAAGCTCCCGTGTTGGGACATAGGTTGATATCAACTCTGATATGTAGGCAGGCGATTGATCATGCAGAGATTTATGCATTAGACATAAAATTTTGAGTTGAATCCTTGCTTTTATTGGAAGCCAGTGAAGATGTTTAAGGACAGGAGTAATGTGCGATCCTTTAGATGTTAGAGTCACGATTCGCGCTGCTGTATTTTGTACCTTTTGAAGTTTGTCAAGGAGAATATCCGGGAGTCCGACATAAAGACTGTTACAGTAGTCGAGTCTACTCAGTACCAGACATCTGGTTAGACATTGTGCAGCTTCCATGGTGATCAAAGGACGAATATTTCCAATCACACGTAAGTTCAAGTAGCATATTTTGCAGACATTGTTAATCTGAGCTTCCATTGAGAGTGTTGGATCTAGCAAGACACCGAGATCCTTGACAGTCTTGGTTAGCTGAACGTCCGTGTCTGACACATTAACGGTGCTTAGATCCACTTTTTTTAGCTGCTGCTTAGTTCCAAAAATGATTGCTTCCGTTTTATCACTGTTCAGTTTGAGTTTGTTTTCTGTCATCCAAGAATTCAAGGACCTGGTACAATTAGCTATATTCAAAAGAGCTTCTTCTGAGTTATGATGATGAAAGTGATTGTACAACTGGCAGTCATCGGCATATGAGTGGTGGAGGAGGCGGTGTTGTGAGATGATGTTTGAAGTACTGCCACAATAGAGAACAAATAACACTGGACCAAGTACAGATCCCTGTGGGACACCATATTTCAAGTTGACAGTGGATGACCTGTCATTTCCAATCATTACAAATTGTGATCTTCCTTTAATATAAGATGATATCCACTGTAGTGCTGTCCCACCTATTCCATACTGATGTCGGAGTCTGTAATACTAATGACTGTGTACATTCTCAACCAAACTGTTCAAGAGAAATAAATGCTTTGTGAAAGTGTTTTGGTATCAACTTATAAAAAGGAACTATTTATAGATATAAAGGAATTCGTCGAGTCAATATAAATAGAGATGTTGTCAAAGTAGATAGAAGTTACAAATGACACATTTATCGTGATGCTCATATTATGCTCATATTATCAATAAGTCAAATTCTTGGAAAATACAGATCGCACAAATATAGCAAGTGTCAATCTCGATTTCATTTCCTCCTATATTTCAACTCCGATTCTAAATGACGTTGACTCAACTAGTTTGTAACTTTTCTGTAAAACGTGTGTACAGTCTATTCTCATGGCCTCTTCGCTGTGTTGGTTTGGCTCCAGTTCACTGACCACACATTAAACAAAATAATTAAACAAGGAGAGAACATTTCTAGTCCCATCTTTAAAAAATTAGATGAATTTCATGAAGGGCAGGCTAAAAAAATAGCTTAAAAATTATCAGTAACCCTTTACGTGTATTAAATGCCTGTTTTGAACTGTTACCCTTCGATCGTCAGTATAATGCACCGACGTGCAAAACCAAACGATATAAAATATCATGTGCGCCATTGACAATTTATCTACTGAATAGCGCTAAACGTTAAATTAATGTTCTCGTCATAACACTCTTTGTACATGTGTTTATATAATCTTATCTTGTTTCCATATTTTAGTATATATGAATATTATAATTGTATATATGTATGCTAACTTATATGTAAAACAAATTCCCCAACGGGCAATAAAGAACTATCTTATAGTATCTTCAAAATAAATGATACGGTGTACATATGTACCTGATCATGAGATGGTTTCCATGTTGTTTGCAAAATACACGTGTAGCCTAACAACGGTATAAATTCTACTCAAATAATGAGAAAACAAAATGGTATTCTTGCAACGCTTAAAAACATGATGCAAGTCTTTGGAAACTGCAAACAAAGCATTTAATAGTGACTCACTTATGGCGAAGAACTGCACTTCTATAGTTTAGAATGGAAAAGGGAAATTATGTGATAATGTGAACATTTCAAAGACCAATGCGAAAAATAAAAGGTGTATATCGTCAAGCAAGGTAGATTTTTTGTTATCCAGTACGACAATTAAACGTACGTTGTGTTACATTTAAATTCCCCTAATTTCATATGTACTTACATCATTGTGTTTGAGTTCATCGAAATATCATCTTCATACTTGTTTTACTGTTTTTAACAGAAGTAACCCTGAACAATAATAATTACGTCACAGTACCTATGTAATGACGTCACGATTTACAGACTCGTTCTAACGTAATAAATTCAAATGGATAAACGAACGTATTACAATTACATGAATTGCAAAGTTATGTTATCACACGCAGGGCTAATTGGGTTTCAAATTGATGTATTTTTCCCGATTTATTTGAAATATCTCGGAAAACTTGACCTTGGCTTCGATGTAATGAATATAAGAAGGTGTCTCGACGGCGAGGTATGTCTGCTAACATTTTCCTAAAAACTAATCATGTTATATTCCTAATGCCTACTTATACCACAAAGCGTTGTTTAACGGTACTTACACTGCTCGTCTTATATGTTGTTGTATGATTCAGCTGATATGATGTTATACATGTTGACAAATAAAGACACCCTTTAATGAAATGGCGAACTAAATTTTTCATCGTGTTGTCAATGTTATTTAAATATTTCATCAATTCAAAAACATCGTCGATATGTCATATCATATCAGATGCTGTTAATAACCGTAATATTTTCAATAATGCCGCTAAAATTTTAAAAAAAGAGTTTTAATGTCTATGTCATTTGTGTGAATGAGGAAATAATGCTGAAATATTGACAATCTGTGGTCATGTTTAACCGAAAGATAAATTTTAATGTTTATTTCTTTATAGTTAAAATGTGATATACAGGACAAAGATCAAACACATGCATATATTCACTCGTTTTATATGAGTAATTCGAATTTTGGATAAGCAATACCAAAAAAGATAGATGAGATATATGAGTATAAAGTATTTAAATTTTACCCCTGACAGTCGTGGAAAAAATGGGGTTCACATGAAAAGCATCGCCAAAAAGATAGATGAGATATATGAGTATAAAGTATTTAAATTTTACCCCTGACAGTCGTGGAAAAAATGGGGTTCACATGAAAAGCATCGCCTATAATCAACTCTCTACTGCCGTACTCCGTTTTTCTTTTTTTCATTTTTTCAGTGAGTACTTTTGACAACCATTCTTTTCTACCCCGTCCCAAATGACCAAATTGCATCTATAAAATATCTATAAATCGATCAGTTTATGTGAAGAATATGCCAAATCTATATATTTCAGATTAATCAAATCCAGTGTCCACGAATAAAATAATATCCAATACAAATGCGATGATACAATATTGCGACAGAATAATTGTTGATAAAAGTTTAGTCAGAACTCATATCATGTAGAAAGAAAATGTTGGACCCAAAAATACCAACATTCGTCATTCTACTTGTCAGTTAGCCATGAAAATATATGGTATATCTTATTTTGTCACCTTTCCCTGTGTTTTCTTGTTTTGTCATCATCTATATTGGCAAAATTCACATAAAGCTGAATGCTTTATTTTCTAAACTATTAAATCATCAGAATCTTGAAAGCAGATTCGCTTCGGAAAGGTAGTTGACAGGAAAGTAGTAGAAATCTTTATCATGGCGGCGGAGTCGCTGTGCAAACGTGTTAGAGTTGCAGCATAAACATATAAGGATCTTGGCCCTAAACGATGCTATATTTGTTTGACAGTTGCATGCACATTTAATTGGTTATTTGGCAACTTATGGTATGTATAAGGTAAGTGTGATTGGTCTCCTACGGATAGACAAATGGACAAATGCAATTTCACCGACAGGAAATTCAACTATCTTCAGACAAGGATAAGGGCATCTACTTTATTTAGGAGAATTTGCCCTTGATGGCATATTCTTACACTATAAATCTTGCTATAATTTTTGTCAGTAAATAGTTCATATAGAATCCAATGTGCTACCTTGTATAGTTATTCGCAATGTACAATACACAACAGAATTTAAGAATGTTTGCAAACATGATCATGTATCTTGATCTAAGTAACAGTAATAACTAGGCCTATAGATGTGGTATGGCTAATGTAAACACTGTTGAACAGATCGTTAGGCAATTTATGATTATCTACATTCTTTTAACAATGATATAAACTGTCAACAAACTTTCTCAAAATATGATTGTTAATATGACTTATTGACTGTATTACCCAAATTCCTAATGTTGGTGTTGTAAATTGTAAACACTTTGTCCAAGTGGACACATTAGAAAAGGAAATGTGATATGAAAAGGCTTCAACATTGTTTTGATAAATACATGTAGTCTTGATAAAGACCTCTGTTGGTATACAAGTTTATATTAAGTGTACTAGAACTGATGATCAATATTGCTGAAGATATATTTCAGGGTTCGAAATTAGTCCGGTAGCCCATGGCTAGTTAAAAAGTTGCTTCGCTAGTAATATTTTGACTGGTAGTCCAAAAGGACAGTTAGTATATTTGTGCCCAAAATGAACTGGTACCCAAAACAAAAGAGTGAACTTGTACCCATATTTCATTCAGTTTATTGACTATTGTTACTTTTGACATTGGAAATTTAACATATTATATTCATGAACTTAATTAATGTCAATATTATTCAGCGTAAATGTTATTTGTTATTGCAACATATTACATTTGTGTTAAAATACTTTATTTTCATCCAGTCTTTTATACAGGAACAGGGATTGGGAAAAAAAACCTTAAACAATGGACCATTTATGTGTTTTTAGTCATTTTCCGAAATTTAAATGGGCCATTTCCCTTTGTAGCAATAGTAAAATTTCAAAGTGCAAAATGGCCCCTACCTTTCCCAATCCTTGCAGGAAATAATATTAAAATTAAATGTTTTATGACATTACATTATTAATCCAAAATTAAAAAGTGGGTACGAGTTCACTTTCCTTTTTGATAAGGTTAACCTAAACCACTGTACTTCAGCAACTTGAAAACATCATTTAAGACTTTATATTTGAACAAGTTTCTAATAATGTTTTGGTTCGTTTGTCAAAGTTAAGAGTTGGTTTTCGACTGTTTTTACAAATAATAAAAAAATATATATTTCTATTATTTCAGATTCCTGAATCCGTGAAATGTCCGGAAAGGAGCCAACATCGAATGCAAGCAAATCTGTAAGTGACAGTCCAGGGGTCAGTGGTCAACGGTCAAGTGGAGATAACTCTGTGGTGACCAGTGCGTCGGTCGCTACAGGTACAGATGATTTAGGAGGAAGTGAGGGAGACCAGTGGAACCTTGACAACTTGCTACCTGGGGAGGTGTGTGTGTGTGTCTCTCTGTAAAACCATATTTCCTCTAATAAGCAATTAAGCACCGTTAGACAGTGGATGAAGGTATAAAGAGAGTAGATGTGCAAGATATTTACAGTAGAATTTTGGACCAATAGAAAAATATATTTTTATTTTTGTTGAAACCATGATCATTCTCTTCCCACAGAAGTTATTCCCTTCAGATTTCCTATTGTAACCTCTGTTCTAATACTAAGACTTTCTCGGCTAAAAATAAAGAACCCTGATTGGTTGCACCAGAAATTAGTTGAGCAATCAGAGATGACATTGTAAAGGTGACATTTTCCAATGACAAGTCATGCTATTTTTGGATACAGAAACGTAGGATAAATGTTTTTTCTTTTCATGTGTTTTCTTCGATATATGAAAATTGTTTATGTGTAGTATTTATTATATCAGACATTTTCGAAGACTCTTTACAGTCACAGTGTTCCCGCTGGCTTTTGAATCTCTCGGTACAGTGTACCGGCAGTGGTAATTTTTACCGGTACATACATAATTTTACCGGTACCATACAATCTCGAAAATATATATAACATAATAACGACATGGTTTCAAAATTACATAGTTCGCGTATTCCCTAGTGTAACCTGTTTTCGTGGTAATAGAAAACACGCCTAACACTGTACTACCTATCGTTTTGTGATGAGTGAATGAAAGATCGTGTAAACGATAAACGATGTCGAGTTAACGAATTATCAATAGGTAGCAAAGTATATATCACGGTGATATTATAAAATGGTGTCTGCTAAATATTCTGGACTATTCTGGATACTTCTCAAAAACTTCCTCTTGTGTGCAGGTAACTTGCGATCATAAGGGGGTTGGTTTCAAAGATTTATTACGAAATAAATCCTTTCAAGAATATTCATTATAATATAATTGCTTAGGTAATTTTCCTTTCTTTGACTACGTAAAATAACTTACCTCCATAACGAGTGTAAGATGAACACCGTAATTAATACGACTAGACTATTCAAACAAATGCCTTTACTTTCGTCGCAATAAAGCTCCAAAATGAATGTTATACAGCCCCCGCTACGTGACAACCAATCAGATTGAAAGAAGCGCTCATTGCATGTCTGTTGTAAAAGTTGCAGGGTGCTTCGTTTGTCAAACTGAATGATGCTACAGTTTAAAAATGCACACTAATTATGTGATATAATGATACTATTTGTAGAAAGATAAATATCTGAGAGCTTTCATGACTCATATTATGTTTGAATTGTGGATACGGCCTGACAGAACAAAATTAATTTTCATCTGATTCGGAAATGAATTTTTCTTCGCTCACACTCGCCGATTGATCCGTGATGAACTGACTTTTTGGCTGGTATTTTTTTTACATTTCAATTTATTTGTAGAACTTCATTATTATTGAAAATTAACTGAGATGTATTGAATATTTTAATTTAATTCATGACGGCAAAGTTTGCAGTTTGCTGTTGGTAAAGAGGATCGTTTCATGAAAACGCTGTGAATAATGAAACACAAACATTTTTTTTATTATTATTAAATTTGACATTATGCCTTTATCAAAATAACCAAGTCTGGAAACATATATATCTGCAAACTCTACACAAATACATTCACAAACAGTATCTCGGGACACAAATCAAGTTGGCTAACACTCACGTGGGGGAAATCCTGTTTGGTTCTCTGCCATTCGATTGGTGCGACGTCACAATATTGTCCTCATACTGATCAATGAGCTTGCCGTATTGCTCGATCACAACGTCAAAGGATTCCCCTTCATAATATTCTGACAACTTGTCTTGGTTAGGGAATCGGGTTGAGTTTTAAAACACATTAAGGTAATCGTAAAATGTCAAGAAAACAAATGAAGATTGCAAACAAATTTAAATGGTTTGTTAGTCAAGGTTGAGATGAGTGATTCGATTTTACCGGTACACTGTACTGACAAGGTTATAAAATACCGGTACACTCACAAATTTATCGGTGAAAAACCGGCAATTACCGGTTAACTGGAACACTAAATCAAAGGCCAAAATCTTTAAGTAAGTTGATCGATGTAAGATCTCATTTCAATGGATAAAAGGGATATAATATGTTATACTCTTTTTTGTCCCCTGCCGCAACACGGAACCGGGGACTATGTATTCAGCGGCGTCCGTACGTATGTACGTCTGTATGTCACATTTCTTGTTAACACGATATCTCATGAAGCATTTTATCCAAAGTCTTCAAATTTGGTGTCAGCCTACATTGTGGGAAGACGCAGACACCAGTCGATTTTGGTGACCTTGACCTTATTTTCAAGGTCACCACGACACTTTGACCACTTTTCAAACTCTTGTTAACGCGATATCTCATCAAGCGTTGCATCAAGAGGTTTCAAAGTTGTTGTCAGCCTACATTGGGGGAAGACGCAGACACCAGCCGATTTTGGTGACCTTGACCATATTTTCAAGGTCACCGCGACACTTTGACCACTTTTCGAACTCTTGTTAACGCGATATATCCTGACTGTATTGACCCAAAGTCTTCAAATTTGTTGCAAGTCTACATTGGGGAATGACGCAGACACATGTCGATTTTGGTGACCTTGACCATATTTTCAAGGTCACAACACTTTGACCACTTTTCGAACTCTAGTTAACGCGATATATCATGACTGGATGGACCCAAAGTCTTCAAATTTGATGTCGGCCTACATATTGGGAAGACGCAGACCCCAGTCGATTTTGGTGACCTTGACCTTATTTTCAAGGTCACCACGACACTTTGACTACTTTTCAAACTCTACTTAACGCGATATCTCATGAAGTTTTGCATCAAGAGGTTTCTAATTTGGTGTCGGCCTACATTGGGGGAAGATGCAGACACCAGTCGATTTTGGTGACCTTGACCATATTTTCAAGGTCACCACAACACTTTGACCACTTTTCGAACTCTTGATAACGCGATATATCTTGACTGGATTGACCCAAAGTCTTCAAATTTGTTGCAAGTCTACATTGGGGAATGACGGAGACACCAGTCGATTTTGGTGACCTTGACCATATTTTCAAGGTCACCACAACACTTTGACCACTTTTCGAACTCTTGTTAACGCGATATATCATGACTGGATGGACCCAAAGTCTTCAAATTTGGTGCCAGGCTACATTGGATGATGACACAAACACCAGTGGATTTTGGTGACCATGACCATATTTTCAAGGTCACCACGACACTTCGACCACTTTATTGTCTCTTGTTAACGTGATATCTCATGACCGGTTAGATATAATGTCTTAATATTTTCTGACAGCCTATATTGGCGGTTTATGCAGACACCAGTCGATTTTGATGACCTTTACCTTATTTTCAAGGTCACCACAATGCTTCGACCACTTTTCAAATTCTTGTTAACGCAATATCTCATGAACCCAAGCACCCAAAGTTGTCAAAGTTGGTGTCAGTCTACATTGGGGGATGACGCAGACACCAATTGATTTTGGTGACCTTGACCTTATTTTCAAGTTGACTAAGACACTTGACCAAATGATGTGTCTTACTAAACTCAATGTTAACGGCGGGGGACATTGCCATGTTAGTGGCAAACACTTGTTTTCATCGATTTTGCTAGAACCGAGAAACTACTCGTACGAACTGTTTCCTCTCTTCAAATTATGTTAATGTTTGAGTTTCAAATATTATGTTTTAGGACATTAATATTGATAACCAAATTGAAATGTTTTAGTAATGTGAGGGGAAACATATTACCAGCAGTTTGCTTGATTACCTCTCTTCTTGTGTTGATATCTACAGAGTTTCATCTATGAGTCAGAAGTTTGCAAATGTGTTTTATAATTGTTATCCAGAAAATATTATTTTCTTGAGCATATTAGTGACATCACGGAGTGGTTACTTGCTGTCTGGTGAACGTGATGATACTGGTAGATAAACTGCTCTCCTATTCTTTATCATGATACCAACAATGTTACTCTCGGTCGCTATTTAACCCTCTGGCAATACATGAGGTATGCCATAAAAAGCCATCATTGATTCATAAGGTAAAGAGTTAACATTATAAATATCATGTATTTGTCAACATGGTTACAGGACAAGAACCCGTTCAGCGGCCTATCCGATGAGCAGTTGGGTCAGCTGGAAGATGTGTTGTCTTGTGAAGAGGTGAAGAATCTGCTGCAGACCACCGACCTCGACAGTCTTGAGCACTCACTCATGTCAAACATGGCCGCCCAGCCCGAACACAAGGCAGACGGAGACCTCCATCCTGGGGACATCTTCGGCAACCAGAATGTAATAGATGAAGCCTCTGCTCATCAACTTATTAGGGTAGATAGTATTTTATATTTAATGAGTGATAGCAGTTTTTAACTCATTTGGTCCTGTAATCATTTTCTTGGGCTGATGAGTCATATCCCAATGAAAAGTCAAGAGTTTCAATGCATTTAAAGGGAAATCGTTATTGATATTGAGAGTAATTATAATTGTGCGTTAAGTCTACAGTAAATCATAAGCCATGTTTACTTTGTTATTTTGAAGAAATGATATCCATGTGCTCTTACAACATGGGTGACAAACTCACATTTAATCTTTCTTGCTCACTCAAAAATAAAATCCTTAATAAGACCCCTTTGAATAATTTTTGGCTAAAAGTTGTCAGTTAATGAAGTTAGATGAGAATCTTGTATATCTGATAGTCATCCGGGATGATTTTTGTATAGGAATGAGATTGTTCAACCTTAACAAACCTCATCTCTGCTAAGATGTGAATAGTTACAAATTTGACCTCAGTGTATTGTATTCTACAGGACAGTGTCCGTGAACATGAGCTAGCTGTTGTTGCTGCTGCTTTCAATGACCATGCATACGCCTGTACACCCAAAGTCGCCAATCCGTCCACCTCGAAGGCTGCTAGTGACCAGGAGTCTGACTCTGGTCCTGCTGTTATTGTCGAGACTCTGCCGGCTGCGGGCGTGCAGCACATCAACATCGGTGTCGGGGCAGATATCGACAGCGAGGCTGAGAAGACAGAGGAAGAGAGCGCCAGGGAGGACGAGAGTGCCAAGTCTGAGGAGGAAGGAAAGGAAGGAGTGAAGCGGGGACGAAAGAAGAAAGTGGAGGAAGCCTCGCCAACTCCTTCCAGGTTCGTTAATTATTTCTTTTTTGTGTGACATCACTTATTAGCTGCACCTTTTCTTAAAGCAAACAATTTCATAATCAATACAACTCTTTCTATGTATTTTCATCAGGGTTATAGTTTTTTTTATCTGTCTGTCTCTTTGTTAAAGAAAACTTTAACTCTGACCATCACTTTTGGTAGGTCATTGAATTTGATACGTGTGTGATACTTGACATGAGCAGTACATTCCTTGTGATCTGACAGGGTCAAGATGTTGGACCTTGTGGCTTGTGACCTTGACTTTCATTCTGAGACCATTTTCTGTAAACTTTAACCTAGACCATAGTTTAAGAATGGTCAGTGATAGCCTTTTATACTTCAATTGTGCATCCCAGGCATCCCTTGTGATGAGACCTTTCAGATGAGGTTTATTTACCTTGTGACCTTGCAAAAAATGTTGAGTGTACATCAACCAAACTTTCTACAGTTGTTATCCATGTTCTTCCCACCATGCATGGCCCAATTGCAGATTTCAATTCTGTTGTGTATAGCGTTCTCTCAAGACGTAGATTAAAGCGTCCTGGTTTTTCTAAGCTATGGAATTCTGAAGTCTTTCAAATCAGGGGCCGTCTAAAAATGAAATAAGAAAAGAGCTATGGGCTCTGTAGCTCATTAGGTTTTTGTTGGTATTGTTTGATGTTGAAGACTGAAATAGATTGTTCTCAATATAATGCACAACCCCTAGCCCTGAAAAATTGCAGTCTTGAAATTGTTAGTGCATATTCAGAACATTGATGAAAGTTTATGGACGACGCCCGGCGGACGGATGACTGACAACAGCCCTTGCCATAAGCCCATCTGGCCTTTGAGGCCTGATGAGCTAAAAAAGCTGAAATTTGGAGAAGTTTTCTGACAAATTATTACACTTCGATTAATACACCTGAGTTTGTAAACCAGTTCCAAAATCAGTTTTTAGCTCATCAGGCCTGTATGGTATTTGTAATTTTCTTAAGCCTGCTGAATGTAATACACTAAGGAGTGTATGGAGAGGAACTAAACTCTCCTTGCATGTCATTTTGACAAGATATGATATTAAATCAGATATGAGACAAGAGGGTGTGAATAATGAATCAACTATTTTCTTTGAGTAAGTTTATGAAGCTATTGATTTCTGGTATTCATAGAAGTAGAGAGTGGATGATCCCATCAATGATTCATGTCGTCTAAAGGTCAGGTGGTTAAGTCTCTCTCGCAGCTTTCCCGGGTTGTTCTAGTAGTATCCAGTTGTGTGTCTGAGTTAGGAATCGAGGTAGGTCTAGCTTCTTTGAGTCATATTTTACAAGATGGAATGACGAGAATGAAGAGAAACATAAGGGTAACAACTGCTTTATTCGTGATGTACAGCGTTTAGACACAATTTCTTGTGTAAATTTTAAACAGTTTCCACTGCGAATCACTTTCGTCTGCCTGTATCGTGAATAAAGAAGTTGTTGTCCATATTTGTCTCCTCGTGTTTGAGGTAGGCCTGGTCCTTGTTTTATGCTATATGTTATTTTCACTGTTTCCTTTTTGTCCGTTTTGAGCGACCAATCTATTTATGAATTGTTCTTTTCATAGATAAAATATGTTTAAATCAATAATTGTCCCATTTCTTGAATTTTGGTAATCATAATGTCTATATGATCTTAACGCTAGTTGAAGTGTATTTCAAGTTGTGTATCCAAGAGTTTTGTGGTAATTCATATGTTTATCTTTGTTTTAGATTGTTTGAATTATAAATCCATTTCACTTTCAATTCTAACATCTTGTCAAAATAATTTGTTTAATGAATAATCCATGTGTGAGCACCAGAACTGCAAATTTGGGCTGGCTTGTCAGTTGTCAATATTCCGATCAATGGAATGGAAGTTATTTAGAAGCTATTTTTGAATTATTTCAGGTGTCTGGTACCCAGTATTTGAACATGCAAGAATCGAGGGATTAATAATAGACACACTGAGACTATCTGCACGCGCAGGTTAACGATTGGTAGAATTCTAATCAACATTGTTTGTGATGTTACAGACGGTCATGTCGGATCAGTGACAACGAGCAACGGGTGCGAGCAGAGCAGATACGCCTAGAGAATCGACGTCTGGAGAAGGAGGCGCTAGAGGAGCGGCAGAAGCAGGACGTGGCACTCGACACCGGACAGGAAGAGGCGGAAGAACTTGCCTCGGGAGGCAGCACCCCTCAACATGCCACTCCAGTCTCGGTGAGTCCTTGTATCGTGTGTCTACAGAATGATATCTAATTCATCCTGACAGTATTTTTTTCCATAGGGATCGATGAAATGAAAAAAATCCAACAATGCTTTAAAAGAAACATATTGATTATTTGTTAATCTCACCATCAGTAACATGTTTTTGTATCTGCAGACGGGAAGCAGTGCCGTCGTTGCAGAGGTGGACGACAGGGAGGATAGCGGGGACTGGGTTCTGGAGCCCACGGAACACCCGGCTGAGAGGCGCAGAGGTCGTCCGCAGGCACCCAACACACGCATCATCACTCGCAGGATTGGGCGAGATGCCGCACTCAAGGCTGAGGAGAAGAACAACGAGCCAGAGGATGAGGTCCAAGCAGTCCGGGCAATTAGAGGGCGTGGCCGCGGTAGAGGAAGGGGCAGGGGTAGAGGTCGCGGTGGGAGGGGCAGGGGTCAGGTCCAAGTCCAGAAAGAAACTGAAGAAGTTGAAGACTTTAAGCAAAGCCAGATTCCTAGTCCAGCAACAACCACAGCCACAGAAGATCAAGTTAAAGAAGAGGAAGAAAAAGACAAAAAGGAAGAAACCCCTCGCAGAGGAAGCAGAAGGAAGGGTAAAGGCAAAGCTGAAGAAGTCAAAGAGACTGAAGAGAACACGCAAACAAGGGGTAAGAAGGGTAAGAAGAAAGGTAAACAAGAGGAAGAAAATCCAGATCCCAAAGATGACAATCAAGAAAGTAAAGAAGAAGTTAAAGACAAAAGTGTTGCTGAAGAAAAAGAAAAGCAAACTCAAGAAAAAGAAGAGAGTGAAGAAACTGAAATAAAAGAAGTTGAGAGAAGCAGTACCCCCCGAGGAAGAGGAAGAGGGGGGAGAGGTCGAGGACGGGGAAGAGGTAGAGGGAGGGGGAGGGGACGAGGAAGGGGGAGGGCTGAAGTTGCTCCAGAAGACAATGAGCAGAAAGTCAAGACAGAGGTGGTAGAAGATATGGTCAATATTGCAGCAAGTGCCAAGGGGAAGGAAGAGAAGAAAGATGCACCCAGGAAGATTGATACACCTGAGAAGAAAGACGCACCTAGGAAGGACGATACGCCTGAGAAGAAAGAAGGACCTGGGGAGAAGAAGAAAGGTGAAAAGGAGACGAGAGATTCCATCAACGACGACATCAAAGAGATATTCGGCAGTGATGAAGATGACGAGGACGAGGAGGATGCAGAACAGGCTGGATCGGAGAATGAGGAGGAAGGACAGAAGGACAAGAAAGAAGCAAAGACGAAGAAGAAGAGGAAAAAGAGGAAGGATTCTGAAGATGGAGGGAAGAAGGGAGTGAAAAGGAAACGAGGCAGCGATGGTGTGAAGAAGGAAAGGAAAGACAGTAAGAAGGTTGGTACCAAAGCAATTCTAACAGGCTGCTGTTGGCAGTTCATATACGTTAACAGAGGATGGTTCAGGATTGACTAGAGACTATTGATACACAGTGAGACCAACAGACGTAATTGAGAGGAAGATAATCTGTCATCAACACATGGGATCATCCGCAGAAGAAGCAGAACTTGTTCAACATTTGTGTACAAAATTCTACTCCTGAGAAGGCTACATGTGTTGATAACGGATTTATCTTCCATTTAAATATTTCAATACTGGTTCAGTTTTCAATATAGCTGTGGAATTCTTTCTGGTTTAAGTAATTTGTTTGTAAAGGGTTGCTGTTATCATGTTACTCTTTGCAATTTCAAAATGCCAAGTTCAAACTTGTATCAGATTTGTTTCAAATTTCAGAGTGAAAGAGGCTCTGACGACGAAATCACACCAATGAAATCCAAGAAGGATTCCAAAAAGGTACGGTTATGAAATTGTTTTATGACATTATTTATAAAAGGAACAAATGAAAATGCAAGGAAGGTAAATTTTGAGTTAATGGTGTTATTGCAGTGAATGAAATAAGGCCTAAACACCCAGGGACCGGTATCCTTGGCTCTGGAATTACAGCCTTTTTGGATTTTTAGCTCATCTGGCCTGAAAGGCCCGATGGGCTTATGGCATGGGATGGCGTCCGTCCATCCGTCCGTCCGTCCGTCCGTCCGTAAACTTTTCGCTTTTTCGACTTCTTCTCCAGAACCAATGACTCCAGAGAGCTGAAATTTAATGTACAGACTCCTTGGCTGAAGGGGATACTAATTGTAAATTTGGTGACCCTGTGACCCCAAATGTGGGTCACAGGGGTCATAACCTTAAAAGCTATTTTCATCTTCTTCTCCAGAACCAATGACTCCAGAGAGCTGAAATTTTATGTACAGACTCCTTGGCTGAAAGGGATTCTAAATTGTAGATTTGGTGACCCTGTGACCCCAAGTGTGGCTCACAGGGGTCATTACCTAAAAAAAACTATTTTCATCATCTTCTCCAGTCCCAATGAACGTAGAGAGCTGAAATTTTTATGTACATACTCCTTGACTGAAGGGGATTCTAAATTGTAAATTTGGTGACAGTGAGACTCCAAATATTGGGTCACAGGTGAAATGACCTAAAATGCTATTTTCATCTTCATCTCCAGTCCCAATGGCTCAAGCGAGCTGAAATTTTATGTACAGACTCCTTGGCTGTAAGGGATTCTAAATTGTAAATTTGGTGAGTCTGTGACCCCAAATATGGGTCACAGAGATCATAACCTAAAAGCCTATTTCAGTTTACAGCATCTTTCTGAGATTATATGTGCACTTCAATCAGTAATTAGGTAAGGGAGGTAATTTTAAAGAAAACAGCTGAGTTAAAGGCATTTCATCGTTCTGATGTGAGAGTTCTAACATGTGCTTTGAGAATATAATATGTCTGATGAAAAAGAGATATTTAGAATTAAAAACTTAGAATTGGAGGTCTAACAGAAATTATAAGTCATATTTTATCTTTGTCTCACATTTCACATATGAGTAATTATTTGTATTTTGCAAGTGAATTTGCTGATAAAGGTACACAAGTCTAAAAGTATTCTAAAGACTTAATACAGAATCTTTTATTAAATCTAATATTATGTTCTTTGTAATTTAAGAGTAAATAATGGAGTTTTTTAACCCTTACGTTGCGTATATATATTTTACCCTTTTTAGCCCCTGTGGCGGAATTTACAGGCTCGCAGCTCGCAGCAGTAGTTTGAGCTTAGGCACTAGCGAGCTCTGCTGGCGGAATTTCCAGGCGGCGATTCCGGTACCGTTTTTACGAAATATACCGCATCTACATGGCGAATACGGGCTATATACGGGCGTTGAATACAAATTCAAGTCGCGGCACCCGTACACAAATGGTTGCTTTATACCCGCATCTTTGAATTATTTTTTTACGATTTTTCTTTACTTTTCTATTACTTTGTAAAGATTGTCTTTAATTCGGGCCTTATAACATCATGAATTTGGAGCGCGCTCCTGAAATTTTTATATGGACTTGAAGACCAGATGTTTGTCTTTACAATGATATAAAAAATATTAGAATGCGACCTATGGTTATAATTCTAGTTTGTCTTTATTTCCAGCTTCATGAAATCAAAACTCCTGAGCGCGCATATTGCGAAATTTATATGTGCTTGTAGATAGTTTATTCCTCTTTACAATGACATAAAAATTATTAGAATACGACTTATGGTTCAGAAAATATAACCAACCAAAGGAGAGTGACGCTACCCCGACAGTACCACGTGAATGGTCCCGACGCGCACCAAGTTACTGGCACTGCTTGGTCCCCCCGGGACTGTGCTAATTACAGTACCGTTACCTCCTCGAGACCTCCTCGAGACCTCCTCGAGGGTGCCAGAGCCGAGCGCGCGTGGAACTAATGGGTACTAATGAGCACAGCATACACTAATCACCGCGGAGAACGCAATACATGTTGCGCGGTGTAAAGTTTGTCTTTATTTCCAGCTTTATAAAATCGTAAATTATTTCGCGCGCATGCGAAACACGTATGTACTTGAAGACAATTTATTCCTCTTTACAATGATATAAAAATTATTGGAATACGTCAAATGGTTCGCAATATATGAAGAGCGTAAGGAAGGCACCCCCAGTACTTAGAAAATTCATTTTTGAAAAACTAACTTTTTGCGACATCTGGCGCATCATTTGCCGCATGTTTATTTTTCGCTGCGCATATACATGTGATACATGGAATTGAAGACAATTTATTGCTCTTTACGATGATGTAAAAAGAAAAAAAATGCGCAACTTCGTTCGGAAGCTATAGCGTGCCAAATGAAGGTACCCTCGGTACTTTGAGGCAACTTTTTGACTATCGCGCATATCGGGGCACGTGCCGCAACTTTAGTTTTTCGTGCGCATGTATAAATTTTATATTGAATCAAAGCCGAATCTTTCCTCTTTACCCCATGTAAGTTTTATGAAAATCGGCCACCCGGTTCAGCATTTATGGGTGTTTTTTATGATGCGGTTCTGGCTGAACTTCCAATGAAAGCTCGCATTCACTTTCTCTGTCTCTTTGATAAAATAAAGAATATTTTATTTGCAATGACATGTATTACAATGAAATTACAATGCATTTATGTACAAATATACACAATATTTACCTGCGGTTGTGCGCAGAACAGCTTTAGGGACCTAACAAGGTATGTATATAATGTGTATATACTAGTCCACACTTCGGCTCTCTTTACTTTCAATTTTCTTCTTCTTCATTCCCTTCTTCATTTCTTTCTTTTTCCGTGGCAGTGATGTAAGCCCTGGAATAGTCAGTGGCGGTGTGGTACAGTTTGAAGCATGGTGCGGCGCACAGAGAAACATTACAATCTGTACATTCATAAGAAGACTCTCTGCCTACTCGTTTTTTCTTCCTTGCTGGCCCATTGCCTTCTTCAATCTGTTTTGCGAGGACGGCGCGTTTTGCCTTAGAGCATACCACACACATCCTTGTGACGTTTTTCTTCCTTCCGACAGGCTCAATCTTCGTCGGAAAGTGACGTCCATGAAGACGAGTGACACTCTCGTCGCTCGTGCTCGGCCGACCACGGGGACGTCTGCAAAGTGATGGAACTTGTTCCTTGTCCGCAAATGTTACTATATGTTGCGCCAAAGCCTTCCTGTATTCCCGACTTGTTTTTAGAGGTTTATCTTTGCTGTATTCTTTATAAACGATGTAAGAGTTCAACATGGCAACGTTGAGAACGTGAAACCAAACCCGTTTCCACCACTTCAGGGTCTTCACTCGGAACGGCGTGTACGACAACATCTGGTCGGCCCGATCAACACCTCCCATGTACTTGTACGTTGTTACAATGCGCGGCTTGAGAACTGGTTCCCCTGTTGCCCGGTTCTTCTTCCCTGTTTGTTCAAGTTGTGTATCTTCAACAGTAGACATGAGAAGCACTGATTTTCTATCTTCGTAGCGAAGAACGAGTAGGCCATGGTTGTGAGAAACTGTCATGTCCCCTTGCTTGGCTTTCTTTTTAGGTTTCTTGACTGAATCAGGAAGTCCCTTTCGATTGGCTCTCAACGTCCCCGTGGCACCTATTCCCCGCTCCCACAAATTTATGTACAGATTTGTGGACGAATAGTAGTTGTCCATAAAGATGTGATGCCCCTGTCCAACGTAGTCGTTCACCAAGTCCATGACTACATCATAAGTTTTGCCACCTTCAGAAACCGGTTCATTCGTTTTTCCAGTGTAGAGTTTGAACTTGCAAACGTATCCGTTGTGCGAGTCACACAACATGAAAGCCTTTATCCCATACTTCTTAGGCTTGTCGGGAAGATAAACTTTGAAAGATAAGTTACCTTTCCAGGGCACCATGCCCTCGTCGACTGAAATGTTTTGATGCGGTTTATACACTCTTGAAAAACGGTGAACTATCCGGTTATACAAGTGTCCCAGTTTATTTATTGGTGAAAAGCACGGGGTGTTACGGCCCGGCATCCTCCTGTTGTCAGCCAAGTGTAGGTAGGTTATAAGAAGCCAAAACCTGTCTCGGGGCATGCACTTGGCGAAGAAAGGCGTTGAGGTAACATCACTTGTTGACCAGTAATCAGCAAAGTTTCTCTGCACAACCAATGACATGGCAATTGTCATGGCTACAAATACCTTCATCTCTTCTGCATTAGTGTCTTGCCACTGTTGCATTCTTGAACGGGGTCTTAGAATTTTGTCCTCCATTGCTTGTTTGAAATATCTATTGGTTTCCGTTGCCATATCCTCATAGTCATCATTATGTATAAACAAATTGAAAAAGTCAATAGGTTCAGGGTTCTCAGGAAGTTCTATGAACTGGCGCAACCCAGTTTGACCAGTGAAAGGCAAGTTTACACGTGGCCGCGGACCATCCACCCACTCATCAAACGTCTGTGAATTATCATGATTATATTGTGGTATTTCGGCAAACTCCTCCTCAAAACCACTAAAGTCTTCTTCGGTGGAATTACCGGCGGCTAGAATCTTTCTGGCAATCTCTGTCTCTATATCACTCAGAGCATCTGTGTCACCATGTTCACTATCTATTACAGTGTCCCGATCATATGCATCATCACTGTCTAAACCACTGCTACCATCACTGTCAGTTGACTCCATATCAGAGGCTTCATCAGCATGGATCTCGTTGATGAAGTCGTCGTCGCTTGAAACGGCTTCAAAGCTGCGTGTCCTAGTATGCAACGCCCTAGGCCGTCGCAGGGCCTTGCGTCCACGTCCGCGCAGCATTCTGCTTCAACCTGTAAATGATTGAAAATGCGTTAGATGTATGCAACATATAACATGTGATTAGAGACAATAAACATACAGAGATAATGAATGTGAGCTTCATGGACGTTCATTTGCCAGTTTCAGAACCTCCCGGCGCATCTAGGACGACTGCGCCGCAAGCGCCGACGGCTTCTGACATCGCGCCGATTTTTCCGACGCATATGTCAAACGGACCATTTTCTGATTTCCTCGGCGACGTGTAGCACCGGGCGCGAGGCCCGGAAAATAAACTACTATGTCAGGGAAGCTCGGGTTGTCAGTTGCCGAATGACTTCTCTTTTCGAGAAGCAGAGCATCCAAGGAGCGGTCTCTCGAGGCGGAGCCCGGACCCATGGGAGCATACTCCCATGCTCTCCGGGAATTCCCGTCCCCGTCTTCCGCGGCGGACCCCGGATTCAATCGCGGGACAGGTTTCCCATGTTCTCTTTTGAGAACGAGAGACTCCGAGGAACAATCCTATGGGACGAACCCCGGATTCTATTGGGAATGGGTTCCCATGCCCTCTCGACATATATAGCAGAAACCTTCATACCTCGGAATGACACGAACCTTTATTTCAAAGTAGAAACAAAAAAATAATTTGCACAAAAAGTTTGGGGGGTGGCGACCAAAAGCGGGGGGGGTCCGCGCACCCCCCGGTAGATATTTATACTTGTGGGTCGGTCCCGAAGATGACGGACCACGCCCATGTTCATGGGAATTTTTTCTCATTATGTCATGGCGAATCCCGTCGGAAATTCCCCTGCTCACGAAAAAACTAATACCTAAAAAAGTAATTGTGATACAAAAGAACTTTGGTAATAAAAGTGGTGAGGAATCAAATTCTCCATCTGCTCAGTTCAGTCCGCTACACATATAAATAATTCTTCAAATCTTATTGAATGAAACGTCTTTTATTCAATAATGTAAAAGATAAAATAATAAATTCAATTCAAATGGTTTGGAAAGGTGCGCCCTCGCATTTGAATTTTAGAAATAAAAACCTTTCGCAAATGGCATCAGTAACAAAAATGTTCACGCATTTTTAGAAACTCCGAAAAGTGAAATATTTTCCTGAGAAAATATTCCCACGAAAAGGCTTTTCCCCGAGCGGCGGGTCCCGTACTCAAATATATTTTCACTTTTATGTTATATTTTTTTTTCCAAAACTGGAAACAAAATTCCGTCATGACAGTTGTTCATCGTTTATAAAGCTCTATATTTGCGTATCAAAAGAACAGTATTTTAGTTATATATTATCATACTTCTTCACTTATGCGTACATCAATATTGCGGCTCTTCGCGCATGCATAGTTCTTCCCAAAAACATGCGCATTATATCTGGAATTAAAGACAATGTTTTTCTCTTTACAATGATGTAAAAATTATAAAAATCGGACTTGCGGTTCAAAAGTTATGAAGTGCGAAAATTATACCTTTTGGCGCGGCGCTTTGCGCATGCAGAGTTCTTCCCGAAAACATGCGCATTATACATGGAATTGAAGACAATGTTTTTCTCTTTACAATGATGTAAAAATTATAAAAATCGGACTTGCGGTTCACAAGTTATAAAGCCCGTAATGATGGTATATGCTAAGAGCGCCACTTATTCAAAGCCGAATATCACCTTCTGCGCGACACCTGGCGCATCAAAAGTTATTGCCGAAAATACACGTATTTTATATGGAATTGAAGACAATTCTTTTATCTATATACTGATAAAAAAATTATGAAAATATCCCAAGTAGTTTCTTAGAAATAGAGCGCCGAGGCATGTTGGGGTAAATGCGCCACATGTATCAAAATTCAAAAGTGCGAAAGTCGGCTATCTCTGTGCGATTGCTGTATTTTCAGTTATGTTAGCGCAATTGCGATTTTTATATGGGAATAAAGGCCATTCTTTCCTCTTTATTTTGGTATAAAAAAAAATGAAAACAACCAATTGGTTCATATGATACGAAGTGCGAGAGAAAGGTAGCTTATCGCAACATCTTCCCGTAATTAGAAGCTATCTGCCCATGTGGCGAGATGCGAGACAGATAAGCATAGGCTATCTGCCCATGTGGCGGGATGCGAGACAGATAAGCCTGTACGGGCCTATCTCACCCCGGGGCAGTGCAGACACTTAGGTGCTAATTAGCCGCCGGGCAGTGTAGCCATCGGAGCGAAGCAGGACAAAATTGGCCTTTTGTAAAGCTAATTATCGATGCGTTACGGGTCAACAATGCACACGCAAATTGGTGTGAATTTTGCTGGACGTTCTGACCAGACACTGAAGAAAGTTTTATTCTCATTGCGGGCTGCGAGGCATAAATACAGCCATTCTCATGCAGCGAGTCGCGGAAACAATCGACTCGGGACCCGGTATGGCAGATAGCCAAGTACATAGACAGCCGTGAATTATTCTAAGTAAGCGATCCGGGATCCGTATACAGACACCTCGGAATCGCTTATAGCCCGCCCGGATAATTCCGGGACCCGCATGTTAAGGGTTAATATCTCATGATATTGTGTAATTATTTGGAGAATTAATTAATTAATTATTGAGAATTTCCAGTACGAGTCAATTTGGTATACCTTATTTATATCATATTTTATACTTTATATCTGATTTAGTTTTCTCTTAACTTTGCAGTTAATTTTATTCAATAGGAACAAGAAATGAGATAGATGTCTACATCATGGACATGTTTAATGTGAATCTATTTGAAATGAGAACTATTGAATACCCTTTGAAGGAATAACTTGAAGAGGAATTAATTTTTTTCATTTTACATGAGATATGTGAACTGAATATGACTAGTGATGACTGGTGATAACATAGGACTATAAAAGAAGTAGCTATATGAGATTGTGACATCACACCTATTTTCATCATCTTCTCCAGTACAGAAAAATAATTAATTGTAGGAAAAACTGCATCTAACATATAAATTTTACTGGCTGTGAGTCCAGTGTCTGCATGTTATGTAATTGCATTGTGTTGACCTCTTCCTGGCAGAAGAATGAAAACTGATAGTTACACAGAGGTTTCAGGTTACTTCAAACTACTGTGCAGCACTGTGTTATCATAGACTGTGCGTGAGACTGCTTTAGTCTTCCACTGACTCTAAAAAAGAATTTATTCATAGAATATCACCATTTTATCAAATATTGAAAAGGAGCCTATGAGAAATGGGATTTTCAAAAACTGAGGCTCCTATTCATTATGTAATAAATGTTGGTATTGCCATAATGCAATTAAGAATTAAAACAATATAATGCAAAGGTGTATGATATTCATAACGAATGTTGATTTATGTGTAACCAATTTTGATAATAATTAACAGGGGTCATGACCTAAAAAGGTTTTTTTCATTTTCTTCTACAGCCCCAGGCCATTATTGCAATAGCTTACAGTGGTGAATTGTATGCAAAGAATTGTACCCGGTATATTCATTATTATATAATGTGTGTACGATCTTAAAAAATAGTATGATCTCTCCACCACATTATTATATGTTTGATACCAGCAATTTATTTCCAAGCTTTGTGTTGCTCTTTCAACACATATATATAGCAGATTGGCAAAGTTATGGTAACAAAATATTTTTAAACTGCTTTAATCGTTTCACTACCTAGATTCTTATTACTACATTCAATTATCTGACCATTGCTATAAAGTCCACTCCATAACATACCCCACTTATTATCTCCTGATGAGCTACAGAGGCCATGGCTCTATTTTTTATATGAGTATAATTAAACCTCATTACACATAGAGGTTGTCAATAAAATGTAATAATCTATAATGACTATTAATTTACCAGGGTGAAGACGGTAGAAGGAAGAGTCGAGGTTCCAAGGAGGATGAATTGGATATTGACATGTCAGAGTTCGGACGCTATCCTTCAAAGACTCCAGACAGCTCTCATAAGAGTCATCGCCGCAAATCTCACAAATCAGAATCGGACGCTCTCCTGGATCCCACAATGACAGATTTATTCAAGCCTGATGTCTTGATCAGACACGAAGGTACAGTGAAGAAGGAAGAGATTGAAGCAGACGATGCTTCCAAGGTGAAAGCTACTGCAGAGGGCAAAGTTGCACCTGAGGTCAAGGTCACTTCAGAGGTCAAGGTTGCATCTGAGGTCAAAGCAACATCAGAGGTCACAGCTTCACCAGAGGTCAAGGTCACAACCAATATTAAGACAGCTGATGTGAAGGATGAAGAAGAGACCAAAAAGGAAACTGATTCAGGAGGCAAGATTGAAGAAAAGCAAACGTTGGAGGTCAAAACAGACAGTGTGAAAGGTGAAGGTCATGAAGGTGAAAGTTCAGGGAGCTCCAAGGACAAGAGTGATGTGAGGGAAGCCTCTGGTAGTGGTGTCAAATCTCAAGGTTCAGACGTGAAAGAGAGACATCGACACCGGACAGACAGTGAGAGAAGCGACAAACAGCGCTCACGGAAGAGACAGCGCAGGAAGAAACTGTTTGGAGAAGATATTGATGGAGGAAGTGGTGAGATTACTTCATACTGGAATATATCCTACTACTACTAGTAATATTTCTAGTTTATGCATTCTTTCTATAATTCTTTCTTTCCAATGTGTGTAGTTGTTACCCATTAAACTGTTACCTGCTGTTGCAGTAATATTCTGGTTTCTCTGCCAGTCCCCAATCCCTAAGAACTACCGTAATTTTGGCACTCAAAATGGTATTATAATAATTCATTCAGCAGCTTAAATATTAAATATATACCCTCTGATACAATAATATTTCAAGTTTGTCTATAATTTACCCTTATTCCTGAAAGTCTGAGAGATCTATGATTGACTAAACTCTAGAATTGTTTAGTGCTTGCAGGATAAAAAAGTTCAATTCATCCTTGTCCAACATGTAATAGTGTTTTTCCCGTTATGGAATGGGTCTTCAGTAAGATAATGCTCATTTATACTGTCTGCAGGCAGTGACGGCGGGAACCTCAGTTACGAGGATGACGAGAATGATTCTGACTGGGAGCCCAGCACTGACCCCAACACTCTCTACTGTGTATGTCGCAAACCTCACGGCAACAGGTCAGTCTGTCCATTTGTTCGTCCCGTACATTACTTCTTTTTGTTAAATAAATCTTCAATACTATCCAGGTTTGCTAACCCATGGCTACGAAAACACAGTTTGATTGCTTTACTGTTTAAAATTTATAGACACGACAATTATGTAAATAAAAAGAGGTCATCAAGCAGATGTATTTCGGTATAATAATTATCTTGTTTTGAGAAGTGCAGTACCACCTATAGTTCCAGCGGATGCTCGCAGGTTTCACCACAATACATAGCCACAATGGCGCTGCAAGCTTTCTCCCTGCAAGAATGCTAGCACCCATGATATAAGTGAACTACTTGCCTCACCTTGCCTTGTTTGGATAAAACATGTGTTTTGTGAGGCTTGATCATCTTTATCAACAGAATTTGATTTATCTATGGGTTTATAACATGTTCACTTCATAACAATTTCATCTCATCAGTGTTTTGAACAGAATGTTATTTGTGTGAATGTTTATATGTTTATTATCTGTTCATAGCCACGTCAACATTATGAATGGACTTTTATCCAAAGGCTGATGATATGTTGTTAACGATTTTCAGAGTATGTTGTCATCCTGTGAGTGTTATGTTGTCATCCGGACAGTGTTATGTTGTCATCCTGAATTGAGTTTGATTCTCTGCAGGTTTATGATCTGCTGTGATGGATGCGGGGAGTGGTTCCATGGTAATTGCGTGGGAATCAACAAGGAACGAGGGAAGGAGATGGAGAAGAGACAGGAGGAATATAAGTGTGCAACTTGTGCAGGTGGGTCTGCTTTACTTCTCTATCATTTCTTGACTCATTGTCCCTGCTCAATATCACTGAGTCTGTTTGTTTTCATCTCAAACTATAGTTGTTCACATAAGTCAACCATGGTCTTGATAGTATTCGCAAACTCACGGTTGAAAGAAGCAATTGACGCATCAACCATCATGGATGGTTTCTGTGACTTAGATTTTGTTCTATTGTAATCGAGTAAATAATTTCTTCTGAACCCAAACCAAGGTAGAATTAGTTTGTTGATGAAAGAATAGGCATATACTCTGAAACTAAATTTATGGTTTATTTAATGATGGAAGGATTTAGAGAGAGTCATTTTCACAATCTTTTCTTAAACATTGCATTCTAAATTCAGTTTCCCAAATCCATTAAAAGTTAAGTTTCCTTAAACAGGTGAGAAATTTCTACATTTGTATTGCTGTGTGTTGTAAAATACAAACATTCTTTATCACTGATAAAACTTCTAATTTTCAGAAAAAACAAGAATACCTAAGAAAATGGAATCAAAGAATGTGAGTATCTTTAAATCAAAGTACATAAGATATTCTTCAATCTTCAATCTCACATTGAAATAAAGCATAATTCATTTCAACCTTAAGTTCTTGGTTGTAAATGCTCAGGTTAGTACAACAGGCATAGAAATAAAGATAAAATCATTGGTTAAAATTGTGTTCAATTTCATCAGAAATCAGTTAAATTTCATGTTGACCAAAGTCAATGAATTCTGTGTTTTCTGAGGCAATTAGCCAAATCAGGGGCAAGTAACTCTAGCTGAGGGAGCTTGCAAATGTCTAAATATAGCTTTGCATGCTTTTCCTGCTTCAAGTGAGATTCTCACTGAAATGGACGACATCACCAATGAACATCTGTCAGTGCTCAGTGCCTCTGTTACAGCTCTTGATAGGACATTTTGTTAGGGAAATTTATGTTACAGTTTTGTTTGTTTTTTGTTATGGAATATATTACCAAGTCTTTCAGAGTAAATATCTTTTGTCATGATACACAAAGGATTATAATAGTAACTAAGAAAGTTATGAAAATAAATTTTGTCATAGTTTTGTTTGATTCTTGTTATGCCACATTCTCCCTTCACAGAGTTTACTGAAGTCATTTCTTCCCATGACACCTCTGTTACAATTTGGCCATATTTCTCCATTCAGCAAAATCCCCATGTGACAAAAATCGTACACGTTTTCTCCCTACTTTCTAACCAATGAAATCACGGCTTACATTGACAGACATTGATACTTGAAATGGCTTAACCTGTAACTGAAAAGGATCTTTCTAATTTGCAGATGTACTTCAATTATGTCTGATACTAATTATACAAACTAAAAAAAATCAGTTTTTGTCTCCTATTAAAACAATTAAAATATACACCGATGATCATACTGGAAAACAAAAACATTTATCCAGCGTTACTGATTCCCCCAAAAAAGCATTACAACTTGCCATTGGCAATTTTATCACTTAGCATAGTTTAATTGCACAACTAACATGGAATGCAACCCATTCTTTATTTCTACTTGAGAAAGAACTCCACTTGTGTAGAATTCACTAGAATGACATCATTCTCTCCTCAGATCATCTGTGGCGAGAGAATGGTTATGCCATTTATTACAAGATCGTTCAGAGATCTTTCATTTCTCACAGATAAATCCTGAATTATTTGTAGAATATATTTATATATTTTTCACACAATTGATTAAATAGATTATAAAGTCACTCAGTTACATCACAATGATGAAGATGAATAATGGTTGTGTTTTATGGTTTTAGAGAGCAGAATTAACAACTGCCGACCCATTAGGGAGGTCAAAGGTCAGCGGCCAACTTGGGAAAGACAGCCCTGATAAGAAGAAGAAACTGAAGAAGCCAGGGGTAATTCATTGTTTGTCCTTTCATTAGGTCACCTCTATAAGGGTCGGGATATATAATTGGTATTTTAACTTTGGACTTTTAAAGTATGTAATTGGATAACTCAAGTACTGATTCTTTTCATATTTTGCATTTAGGTTAACCACAATGAGAGTAATGTTTAAACAGTTTTGGTCTTCACTTTCATTTAAAGGTCACAACAAGACTTGGCCATTTTACCCTTGTCAGCTATTTGGCTTTCCATACTTTTATTACAAAACCTAATAACAATTCATTATTGTAGTGACAACTGATTCTTATTAGGTATTGTAATAAAGGTATGGAAGGCCAATCATATTTTTTCACATTTACAAAGTGAGGTAAAAATAATGGATAATGATAATTTTGCCTGCATTATTTCCTACTTTTGACAGAGGTCACATGTCTCACCAAATACCTCCTTTTAAATTCTGCAATTAACTCTTCATGAAAATGTTGTTCGAAAAGTATGATAGCTTTATGTCATTCACAAGCAGGCCCCAGGATCCCGACAGTTTGTGAAGTGTGTGCGGACGGAGTGTAGACGGGAGGCCCGACCAGGGTCTGTGTACTGCTCCGATGAGTGTATACAGCAACATGCACGCGACTCTCTCCGGCTGCTCCGCAAAGAGCGAGAGAGAAATGCAGGGAGGGTGAGTTTCTAGTTTGATGTAACTGCTTGAGGTATGAATACCTTGTTTGATTAATGTCATTTGATCAGGTTGTGAAATTACGATCTGATGTTGGAGTTCTTCACCATATGGTTCCCTCCCTGATTCTGAAAGTGTGACCTTCAAATTTAAATTACTTCGCATTCCCATTTACGATTATCATTTATCTTTGATTATAATAGAGCATGGAAAAATTTATTCTTAGACATTCTTAGCATTATTAATTGCAATATATTCATTGATACCAATTCTCATTAAAAAAGGAGAGTAAGACAATAATGTTCCTTTTCTTGTATCACATTATATATCAAGATCTGACACTTATAGTTGTCATTGTTTATTTACCCCCCAGCCGGACTACGTGCGCCCCAACACGAAGCCAGGCCAGGAGAAGGTGGTCGTCCTGGAGAGGAAGACGGGCCGACTCCTCATGGGTGGGAACGCTCCGACAGCCAACAACCTGGTGCCATGGCTCAGTGATCACCCGACCTTTGAGGTGCTCCGGCCCGGTGTCATGGCCAGCAAATTTTATGGTGCTCGTACGTGTCAATAGAGAAAACAATTATTTTGTACAACTAGAAACATAATGCTTGGAAGAAACATGAAAAAAGTTGAAACTTGAAAAAATGAAGAAAAATAATTATTTTATTGCACAAACTGCAAAATAAAACTCTCCTGTGATAGTCGATGATTATAATTATGATATTTAAACATAAGTTTCTTCTGTTAACTTATGCTAGGTGCAAACTATGTAAACGTAATATATAATCTTTTCTTCCATTGAATATTTACATAATAATGTTTTCATGTTCTAAATAGCTAAAACTGAACATTGAGGAAGTGAATTGTACATGTGTCATCTTCTTGATACAGAGATAGAGCGAGAGAAGATGAAGGCAAGGGAGAGAGAAGAGAGGGAGAGATTGAGGAGGGAACAGGAGCAGGAAGAGATGGAGAGAGAAAGGAGAGAGAAGGAGAGACAGCGCAGGAAGAGAGAGAAGGAGAGGGAGAGACAAAGGAAGGAAGAAGCAGCGAAGAAGATCCAACACGACGGACCCGATCCTGTTCGGATCAATGTCAGGAAAGCTCTCCGGGACGCACTACAGAGCAGGTAGGTGGATGAGATATAGTGCTGAGATATATCCACATTCACTCCCCACACAGACAACTTAAGTCGTGTATTTTGACCTAACATCTTTTGTTAATATGAATTTATGAGGTACATTTGAGTCTTTACTTTATTTGGGCATGGTTTGAAAAACTAACAAGTTCTTCTCAAACTTTGACAATTCCTTACATGTAATTTTAATAAAATGAAACACTAAGTCAATTGGGCCATCTGGCCATTTTAGCCTAGGGCCCTGCGAAAGTAACTGGCAGTTGGTAACATTGAACACTGTTTCACTATTGTTGTGCAACTGTTTCATTGTCCCCCGCCGCCACGTAGCGCAGAGCGGGGGACATAGTATTCAGCTCCGTATGTACGTCTGTTTCTTGTTAGCGCGATATCTCATGAACCGCTCCACCTAGAGTCTTTAAAAGTTGGTACCAGTAACCATTAGGGGAATACGCAGACACCAGTCGATTTGGGTGAACTTGGCATTATTTTCAAGGTCACTACAAGACTTTGTCAAATGTTGTTAATACGGTATCTCATGAACCTCTGCACCTAGAGTTTTCAAATTTGGTACCAGTCTTTGTTTGTGGAATACGCCAGTCGATTTGGGTGACCTTTACATTCGCTGTGTGTTCATCCTTTTAGCTCATTTCTGTGTGGCAGTGGACATGGTCACGTTTGTGACAATTACTTGTTAAAATTTATCTTGAACATTGTTTCAGCCTTGAATGTAAGTTTCATGTGATGTACACGCCTTATAAAAACTTGCCTTATCATCAAATCTTTGTTTAGATCATAACACAGCTGGTTATACATGTTGCAGAGCAAGTGACGCTGACGACATCATGTTGTCTAACAGTGAGATCAAGCAGCTGGCGTTGGCGGTGGAGGAGGAACTCTTCAAGTGCTACCAGGACACTTCCGGACACAAGTACCGCAATCGGTACCGCACTCTCATCTTCAACATCAAGGATCCAAAAAACAATGTGAGTCATAAGTCCTCTTAGATCACCGGATTTGATTCATTTGGGAAATTCTTGAGTAGATGTTTAGCTCATCAACTTTGACTTTGGACAAAGTGTCTGTCTGTTCGCCATAAACCTTTTGTGATGTTCAACTTCTTATAAAAAAAACACAGGCTGCAATCTTGCTTACAGAACCTTGGTCAATGACGAACCTGTGAATGCTTATTGACTTCTTCAAAACTAAAAGTCAGAGAATGCTGATATCTTGTCAAGGAGGATTTTATTGACCCTCTGACAACTTATGTAAAATTAAAAAAATACAGGTTATTTAGCTACAGGGCTCAATGTTTCTTCTCTATTCCCTGCCTCATGTTACCATAAAGCGGGTTATGTAGTAATCAGAAATAGGAATATCTTAAGAAGCATTGACTGAGTTCTTTTCTTATTGTGTACATATGTTCAACAAAGTGACAGTCATGTCCCCATAGAGGTTTTTTTTACCTTGACCTTCATTTTAAGGTCACAATGAGACTTTGGCATTTTACGCTTGTCGGCAGGATATCACAAGAACAATTCACTGGATTCTCTTTAATATCTTTCACACAGCATTTCACAAAGCATTTCCTAGGGAAGACCAATAGATTTGGTGACATTGACACTAGTTTGAAGGTCACAGCGAAACTTTGTACTTACCGGTACATATTTTACACCAAGCTTCTTCTTGACCAAACATCCTGACTTTGATTTGAAACGCCAAATGTGGCATGATAGTTATCAATGTCAAATATCATAATTAATGTTACGTGAAACTACAGGAGGCATGTGAGCTTTGTTTTTATGCTTGACCTTTTAACATCAGCTTTATGAGATGGACAGTTTTGAAATTCTTATTAAGATGATTGTGATAAATGTTTTTGTTTACAGGGTTTATTCCGGAAGATCCTGACGGGTCAGATCAAACCCAACAAGCTGGTGCAGATGTCCACGGAGGAGCTGGCCTCTAAAGCACTGGCCATGTGGAGGGAAAAGGAAACTAAACATGTACGTCAGCCTACGTCTTCATCTCTTTTCTATATACTCCAGTCAAACCAAGGACATTTCTGAAAACATTCGAAATTATAAACTTCCTGAATTAGGCAGACTGCACGCTGCATGTTCAGCAACATGCAGTTTACTTGGTAAGATGCTGTGTGTGACAGTGTTCTTCCACTCAACCTAGATGTGATAGGGTACCTTAGGATATGCAATATATCTCATTGAAATGTGTGTATGAATGAATATTGATGGATGAGTGCAGTGGGTTGGATAGATGGGAAGATGAGCTGGATATAAATTTTGATGGGTTTGGGTAGGACTTCTCCACTTTATCCATTAGTCACTATTAACTTTGTGAAAGGTTGAGACATATATAAATATTATTTCGTTTATACTATAAAGAAATAATTTTAATTTATGGTATTTTTGTCTAACTTAATATTTATCAGATTTCATGCCAGTGAAATGTGATAAGAGCAATCTGCTATTGTCGACGTTATGTTCACATCCTGCTGTAGAGTGTAGCTGCTGAAGGTGATAATTACGTGGAGAAGATTTATTTAACCCTTTCACCCAAAGAATCTGAACACTAATATGTTACGTGCCTAATTTTAGACGTGTAGGGGTGAAAGGTAGTCTAACACTTAGACTGTAAAAAAAAAAAAAAAAAAAAAATTGAAAAGGAGCCTTTTTTTATACAGTCTAATGACATGAGGGGGAAGGTTTAACCAGGATTTCGATCAGGTTACAAGCTGAATGCCTTAGAGAAGTTATCTTGCCCTCATGCAACTTGTTGGAATCTGACCGTGTCAAACCTCATTAACATCTGGTGTGTGAGATGGTCCCGGCTTGGGTAAAGCTCTTGTATAAACAAAATGCCAGCAAATAGGGGTTTACTATTGGATTGGTATATTAACCCTTAACATGCGGGCGACGGAATTATCCGGGCGGGCTATAAGCGATTCCTAGGTGTCTGTATACGGATCCCGGATACAAGACTTAGAATAATTCACGGCTGTCTAAGTATACTCTATCACCCATACCGGGTCACGAGTCGATTGTGTCCGCGACCCGACCCATGAGAATGGCTGTATTTACGCATCGCGACCCGACATGAGAATAAAGCTTTGTTCAGTGTGTGGTCGGAATATCAAGCAAAATTCACACCAATTTGCGTGTGCATTGTTGACCCGTAACGCATCGATAATTAGCTTTACAAAAGACCAATTATGTCGGGCTTAGCCCCCGAAGCATTAATTCGCTTGAGGCTATTTTCACCCACGTGTTTGTATTGCCTCGGGTTTGCCTCGCCCGAGACTGCTATCTGCCTCGCATCTCGCGAGACGGGGAAAAAAATCGCTAACTCGCCTTACTCCCGCACTTCATATCATGTGAGCGAATTGTTTGTTTTCAAAAAAAAATACGGCAAAATAAAGGGGAAACAATGGACTACATTCCCATATAAAATTAGAAAATCTCAAAAAAATAATAAAGACACAGCAAGCGCCGTGAAAAAGGTCATGTTTACACTTCATAAATTTTGAAACAATCGGCGATTTTCACAACTTCTAAAACATTTATCAAGGCTAAAATACTGAATGCATTTTCATAATTTTTATATCACAATAAACCGAAAAGAATAATCTTTTATTCTATATAAAATGCGCGGATTTATTCACAGAAATAAAGATACAATTTTACCTTTCTGAGAGGCATGTGAAACCAAACGGCACACAAACTAATCAACATATTTTCATCAGTTATGGTTCGAGGTTAGCGTTTATTTGAAAAGTCAAACAACATAACCATATTTGGGTTGACATGTGCTTATTTGTCAACTGGTTCGAGATTATGATTTCTTGGAAAAGTGCGATGAACGACCGTTTGCAATGCCGCATACATGTTGTAAGTATTGACGATTTTATAGGTGGGAATAAAGACAAACTTTACATAGCTATAGAATTATAACCAAAGGTCGCATTCTAATAATTTTTATATCATTGTGAAGCTAGACATCTTGTCTTCAATTCCGTATATAAATGGAATTTTTTTCGTTTCGTATTTATGATGTTACGAGGCCCGAATAAAAGACAATCTTTCGAAAGTAATAGAATAAAAACGAAAAAACATAGAAAATTCATTCAAAGTTTCGAGTGTGAATTAGCCATTTGTGTACGGGTTTCGCTACTTGAATTTGTATTGAACGCCCGTATATAGTCCTTATTCGCCATGTAGATGCGGTATATTTTGTAAAAACGATACCGGAATCGCCGCCTGGAAATTCCGCCAGCAGAGCTAGTTAGTGCCAAAGCCCAAACTACTGCTGCGAGCTGCGAGCCTGTAAATTCCGCCACAGGGGCTAAAAATGGTAAAATATATATACGCAACGTAAGGGTTAACATTTGATGGTTTTAAATATTTTTTTATTATGAATATGTATACGGAATCTGGCTGAATTGTTTTCCTATTAGTGGCATATTAAGCTTAAATCTGATTATTACTGTAATTGTTTATTTGTGGAAGTGACGTTGGAAGCTGACATTGAAACTATCTTACATATATGCCCAACACATTTAGGGAAAGATGATTTTAGATCAAATCCGCGACTTGTGATTCAAGCCTATTTGAGTGGAGAGGACGTACTGTTTTCCTGACCGACAGGCAGTGGAAAATCCTTGACTTTTGTGATTGCGTCACTTATTTATAAATAGATTCACAGGACTAAGAAGGCGTTAGTTATGGTTGTATCGCCCCTCATTGTACTTATGAAAAAATCAACATGACAGAGCACAGGAACTTAAATCTGTTTATCTTAATGACTTCACCAAAGAACATATAAGCTTCATACACTGCGGACGATTTGATATCAACTGTTGAACAATTGAGCATTCAGGATATCAAATATGGGGAAGCTTATTTACATATACAAGTCCGGAATCAATTCTAATAAAATATCAGGATGTAAGTATATAAAAAAAAACTGAAGATGCAATACAAGTACAAGTTTTACACACAATATCAGTAGAACATCTTTGTGTTATTGAAATATTTAAATCATCTTCAATAAGTAGACACGCACAGGTTTTGTCTTTTAACACCTTTGAAAAGTTTCCTTCGATAAATTTTCTTAATGATGTTTATGACACAAATAGATTCAGTAGAAGATGCAGATAAATTCAAGTTCTTCGACGATTTTGTTGGGATCTCAGATGAATTCTGGGAGTAAGCCATTCACTTCAGAAAACAAGTCAACTAAGACAGGACAGCAAGTTTTGGATGAAATCACCAAGTCTTGTAAACCAACCAACACTAGGAGATATAGACTTGCTGTAATATGCCCTCTGATAGTATTTATTCTGCTGTGGTAAAGGGGTGATATAATGATAAAGAGACCATGCCAAGGCTAACCTGTTCCTCTAGGAGTCTTGTTGACAGAGGCACTTTAACTCTCCCTCCATCCAAGAGGTCAGAATTTAACAACGGGGCCAATAAATTTGCCTGTCAGTCATGGAGCTTATCTGATGCCTCCTTGTTAATGTGATGTTCTAACTAATTGATGGTGAATAGCACCAAATCCAGATATCATAAGACTATGAAAATTCCATTTCTTACAGTCTCCTTTTCAATATTTAATAAAATGGTGATATTTTCAGAATAAATACTTTGTTCATAGTCTGAGTGTAAGACTAGGGTGAAAGGGTGAACTAATGAGCAATTTACTATAGACCTTTTACTGATTGATAGACGCTGGAGATGATAGAGACGGCGGAGAAGGAGGCACAGAAGGAGCCGGTGCACATCCGGAAGAAGACGCACAAGGGGGAGGTGGAGCTGGACGAGGATCTCAGCACTCTTATTGTACGTACAACTCTCAGCACATCCTGGAGTAGTCTTCCTCAAGTAGAGAATGTTGGATAACTGCTGTATTGTTGGTTGTGTATGAGATAAGCCTGAAACATTACCAGCCAGAAACTAGGAGTTTGTCATTCTCATAGTAAAATTTAACAAAATCTTCAAAATGTTGCCAGTCCAGACCAAAAGTAACCAGGGCTGCTTTTCAAAAATCACTAAGTTGATCATAAGTCACTAAGGTGATCATAAGTCACTAAGGTGATCATAAGTCACTAAGGTAACCTTAATGCAGTGTTACATAATGGGAGTTAAGGTTAACCTTAGTCAAGGTTGCTTTGTGAAAGGAGCCCCAGGTTACAGGCTGTCAGACTGGCCTTGCTTCATACATTGTTGTATTGAACACTTCATCAGATGTTGTATACCAGCTGTGTTATGTGTGAGAACTAATCACTTGTCATGCCCATCTCATCCCACAGTCACACGAGGTGAAGCCGGAGCGAACTGAGATGGAGACAAAGAAAGATACGGAAGAAAAGGAAGTGACAGAAACAGACACAATCCTGGTAGATACAACTGACCAGCACAACAACCACCTGTTCGACCTCAACTGCAAGATCTGCACCGGAAAGGTGGCGCCACCGGCGGGGACCTCAGCCTCGTCTGCCAAGAAGGTGAAGGTTGCCCACGAGGTGGTGTCGGAGGGAGGGAAGAAGGCGGGGAAGGGGGGAGAGAAGCAGGAGGACTTGTCCAACGCAGAGGAGGTCGTCAAGGAGGTGCTTCGTGCAATCAGACAAACCAAGAACGAGCCCCCCTCCTCCCCGATGTACACTCCCGGCAAGGATGTTACGGTCAGGTAAGTGTTGGAATGTATAATATTTTTGCGATTTGAATTTGGCAAGCCATTGATGTTACTGTCGTGTAAATGGTGGGATATATATGTCTTTATGCTTGTCATTTGAGATTTGAACTAAATGTCAAATGCTTGTCATTTAAGAAATGAACTAAATTGATATCTATACACAAATAATCTTATCTATATCTGCCGGTATATACAATATACAACACAGTCTATGAAATGTCTGTTGACAGATCCCCCGACTCAGCGCTGTCGTCCGGTCTGGAATCCAAGGCAAAGTTCAAACCGTCGGGTCCACGACTCTGGAAGGGTTTCATCTCCATGCAGGACTTCAACAAGTTCTTCACATCAGCTTACAGAGTGTCAGGACCCACGGATGATCTGGTACGTAATTTGTTTATATTACCTATGAGGGCAATAATATTTAAGATAATATTTTTGGTATTTGTGTCTTTTAGCAATCCTTTTCATTGTGACTCGACAGCATGAACATTGCTCAGATCTTTGAGTATGAGTAAAGGATAAAGACTGACCTATTGACACTTTATCCAATTGCAGAGTATTGCGGACACAATCCAGGTGTGTGGCCGGATCAGCCCGGACCAGATGTGGGACTACCTCGGCAAGATCAAGCAGGGCGGATCACGGGTCAGTGATTTAAACATCATAATTGTCCCAAACAAATTCATATTCCAACTGTTGTTTCAAACAAATTGTTTTCTCGGCACTGTGGTGACTTCCTGACTTCACTTTATGACAAAGGATATGTCCAGTGGTTTCCTTCAAGTTTTATAAACTTAGTTATATGAAATTTGATACGACTTCTCTGGTTAACTCTTGTTAGATGAGAAACAGCTCATTTCCATGACATGTCAAATACAAAATGTTTTAATACGTTAGTATTTCTGAAAATAAAATTTATTTAGATAAGATTTTGTTGAGCACTGAATGTCTCAACACCTTTTTCATTGGTGGGTGAATTCCTGGTTGTAGGTGCGCCATCCTGAATATTTGACTCTTCCTAAAATGTTCTATAAATTGTACTTTTGAAAATAGTGTGACCCCAAATATACCTTAGGACACAAACGTAACACAATGACACAAGTGTAACATTGTGTGTTCCTCTGATGCTACAGGAGCTGTGTGTGGTTCGGTTCGTGCCGGGGAGTGACGACGAGAAGGTGGCCTACGTGCACCTCTACTCCTACCTGAACAGTCGCAGTCGGTGTGGTGTTGTCGCCAACTCGGCTAAACACATCAAGGACTTCTACCTCGTGCCCCTGGCCTCCCACAGTAGGATACCACGCATCCTGCTGCCTTTTGATGGACCAGGTATGTATTGATAGAGGGGATAGTTCCAAGCAAAGAGGATAGATTCAGGCATAGAGGATAGTTTCATGCTCTTTAGACTTTAGATAAGTTAACTTATGACTAATATGAAACTGCTATGAGGATGATCAGCCCATTTGAATGACAATGAAGTAATAATTACAACTAATCACAAAGACTGGGTAAGGAATATTTTCACTTATGATAGCTTGATATCGGGATGACAGTTCTTTTACCTCATGTCTTGATCATAAGATCTATATTTAACTTCAAATAGGATAGATAATCCATGAATAAAATAAAGAAGGAAAATGAAAACTAAATTCTGATCACCACATCGATAACATTGGTTTATTTGCAATACAAAAGAAATGTGCATGTTCTATCAATATTCTCTTTTGTTAACGTCAGTGTAATTGTCCCCCGCCGCAACGCGGAACGGGGGACTTTGTATTCAGCGGCGTCCGTACGTACGTCCGTCCGTCCGTACATACGTACGTCACATTTCTTGTTTACGCGATATCTTATGAAGATGCATCCAAACTCTTCAAATTTCATGTCTGCCTACATTGTGGGAAGACGCAGACACCAGTCAATTTTGGTGACCTTGGTCTTTTTTTCAAGGTCACCACGACACTTTGACCACTTTTTGAACTCTTGTTTACGCGATATCTCATGAAGCGTTGCATCCAAAGTCTTCAAATTTGGTTTCTGCCTACATTGTGGGAAGACGCAGACACCAGTCACTTTTGGTGACCTTGGCCTTATTTTCAAGGTCACCACGACACTTTGACCACTTTTTGAACTCTTGTTTATGCGATATCCAATGAAGCGTTGCATCCAAAGTCTTCAAATTTGGTTTCTGCCTACATTGTGGGAAGACGCAGACACCAGTTTATTTTGGTGACCTTGATCTTATTTTCAAGGTCACCGCAGCACTTTGAGCACTTTTCTAACTCTTGTTAACGCGATATATATCTTTACCAGTTGGACTCAAAGTCTTCAAATTTCATGTCAGTCTACACTGGGGGATGACGCAGATACCAGGGGATTTTGGTGACCTTGACCTTATTTTCAAAGTCACTACAACACTTTGACCACTTTTCGAACTCTTGTTATCACCATTTATTATGACCGGTTGGACCAAATGTTTTCAAATTTGGTGTCAGTCTACATTGGAGGATGACACGGACGCCAGTCGATTTGGTGACCTTGACCTTATTTTCAAGGTCACCACAACACTTTGACCACTTTTAGAACTCTTATTAACACGATATATCATGAACCCAAGTAGCTCCAATGATGTGTCTTACTAGCTCAATGTCACCGGCGGGGGACATTGCCATGTTAGTGGCAAACACTTGTTCCATTTATATTGTTCTGAATATAATATCAGCTTTTAACTGCTGAATTATCAAGTAGCAACCATTCAGGAATCACAACTTGTTTAAAGGAATAATCGAGGTTTGGACTAGTTATAGGTTGATTGTAGTCTCACTCAGAATATTCCTGCAGTAGCAGGTTTGATGTAGGTCTCTCTCATTACATGCTTACTTCTCCCCAGGTTTGGAAGACAATCGCCCCCACATGATCCTGGGTATTATAGTGCGAACCAAGGTGAAGCGGCCCAGCGAGACTTCAGAAGGACCTTCTCATGCAGTCCCTGCAAAGAAAGCTCGGACAGCTCTAAACCCAAATGACCCTCGCAACAAGAACTATCGGGCCAGTAGCTCTCAGGCAGCCCCGGAGAAGAAAACATTCACCCCACCACTGGACCCTCTACCAGTGACATACAAACCCACGTCCAAGAAGCTGATAGAGCTGAAGTCCTCGTCATCATCATCCTCCTCCTCCTCTCCCACTCCCTCCGTCGATCTTACACAGGCAGCGTCTCATGACCCCATTGTCAAGGCTTACGCCGGCACCTCTGCTAGTCTCGATGATGGTATGTGTACGACTTGCAATTATTATTTTATTTCGTCATAATCTTTGTGAACTTCATACCATTAATGTTTTCGTATATATGCTCATATACATCTTAATTTCCGTTTCCATTCTATGAAAGAGTTTCTTAATACAAAAAAAAAATTGACATAAAAATGTGCCACTTATATCGATCCCATTGAATTTCAGGTTCCACAGCATATTCACCCTCTGCAATGGACATTGATGATGATGATGATGATGATGCTTATGACCCTGCTTACGACCCAGCTGATGCCAGTCACATCATCGCCTTGGCTAAAGCTACAACTGCAGCTGCTACTGCTGCAAGATCAAGTCCCATCCCATCACAAGGGGGTCTGTCAGCTCCTAAACCAGTTTCCAGTCCCATGGCCTCGCAGCCTCCAACAATGCTGCCTGTCACTCTAGCCTCCACTGCTCCACCTGCGATTCCTACCCCAGTCACAACATCCAGTACCCCCTCCATCACCCCGGTGTCTCTGTCTGGTCAGTCGTCCACATCAACCTCAACATCCACATCATCATCCACACCTTTACCAGCTCGACCAGCCTCGGAGACAGACACTCTGAAAGGCATCAATGTGGACCAGATGATCAACCAGGTAGCTAAGAGCAATAACCCAGCAGAAATAACTGCCTTCATGGTGGCCGCCCTGGCTGCAGCAACTGAAACCACGAATCAGCAGAAACTGCTCGTGGAACTCACACAGAAGGTCGAGGATCAAAGAAAATCTCTGCAGACCAAGGTTGTGGAGAAAACAACGATTGTGTCCCAGTCTGACTCAGTGTCCTCAACAACATTGACGCCTGTGTCCACAACAGTGTCTGAGGCTAAATCAGCTAAAGCTTCAGCTACACCAACTGTTGGTTCAGACACAGTGACTTCAGACTCCTCCAAAGAATCACCTATACCATCGGAGAAGAAGTCTGAAAAGGAGAAGCCATCACCTAGAAAGTCGTCCAGTTCTGAAAGCAGGAAGAGTGACGAAAGACGAGATTCAGACCGGAGAAGACGATCTTCCAGTACTGAGAGATCAAAAGATAGACGAAGTAGCCATAGACATCGGCACAGCAGAGACAGGAGTAGAAGTCGAGATAGGAGTAGTGACAGGAGTCGGGATAGGAGTAGAGATAGAGATAGAGATAGACACAGACGCAGGAGCAGATCCTCAGAACGACATGGCAGCCACAGTGAGAAATCCAGAGATCATAGGAGGGATCGACACGGTCACGAACACAGCCATGATAGGCGTGGAGAGAAAAGCCGGGATAGAAGTAGAGAGAGGAGTAAAGAAAGCAGTTCCTCAGACAATCATGGGCATTCAGACAGTCGGAAAAAGGTTGAAACAAAGACAGAAGGTGCTAGTGCTTCTCATTCTGAGGTGATGGATACATCAAGTTCAGGGAGTAAGCCAGTTTCTAAGAGTGAAACTGCAACAACTGAATCTGGTCCAGGAAAAGCTTCCAGTGAATCCACATCAAGTGAGACTAGTGATAAACCCAAAGAAAACATTCCTGTAGCTCTTCAAGCATTGATCAATGATGTAATGGGCAAGGCACCAGCTGCAATTGAAGTGAAAGAAGAGAAGAAGCCTGTAGAAAATAAGGATGTTGAGAAAATCATTGTGAAAGAAGAACCTGAAGAGGTTAGTAAGATACCTGGGTTTGGTTCTCCGGAAAGTAAGATTCCTGGATTTGGTGCAGCTGATGATGCAGGGAATAAACCGAAAAACATTTTTAGTGAAATAATTGAGAAGCACAAGGATGACAAACCCCTGTTGTCATCTTCTGAACCTGTGGAATCCAGTAAGGATATCCAGCAGTTAGAACTGTCAAAGAGTGACTTGGACATGCGTATGCAGCCACTAGCAGGGGGAGGAGACACCGACATGAGGCTTCCGGGAGATGTGGATCTGAGAGTGCAGCCCAATATTCCTATCTTACCCTCCATAGACCAGTTGCAGCCGCCAGTCCTGGAACAGCAAGTGGATATCGATGAACGGATACAACCCGCTCCCAGCCAGCCCATGGATAAAGATGAACGTCTTGCTCCTCCACGACTCACTCAGCAGCAGTGGGTACCAGTTAATCCACCTCAACCAATGGAAAGTTTGCCTAAATTTCCACCAGCTTTCCAAGGACCGAGATTCCAAGGGCAGCAGCTCCCTGTTCCACAACAAGGCTTCCCAATGCCACCTGACTTCTTAGGACCTCCTAAACTAGAATTTGAAGGTCAACCACGGCCTGCACCAGGTGAAGATGTGGATCATCGTGTTCCTCCCTGGCAAGGTTCAGGTGCAGGACCCCACCCATCCTCAACTCAATGGCCAGGACCACCTCCTGGAGATCCGAGTTTCAGTGGGCATGATGTGGATCTGAGGCAGAAGGATACTCCAGGACCAGGAACGATGCAAGCTCCTCCAATGCCAATGCCTGCTTTAATAGATGGAGAGAAGCTTGTGGAAGTGAAAAGGCCACTACCAGGCATACACGATGATCTCCAGGAGGGGCGTCATCGACCCCTACCTTCTCAGGACTTCATGCCCCACTCTGGACACCCAGCAATGCCCTTCATGCAGCCTCCTCCAGTACCCCCACTTCTTGGCCCCCCTGTGCATGAAAAAAGACGTGAACTGGACACTGGGTATGACAACCAGCCTCCCCCTCACTGGAGAGAGCGGCGAGATAGTAGGGAGCGGAGCTGGGACAGGGGGGACCGGCGAGATCGTGGGAGGGACCGAAGAGATCGTGGGAGGGACAGGGATCGTAGACCTCATCACCATGGTGACCATCATCGTGACAGAAGACATTATAGTAGAGGGAACAGGCGGTGAACTCGTGTCTGTTCTCATCATACTTGTTTCATCATAGTGTGACCTGTTGCACCATCATGTGATCATACCCACCTCATTGGCAGTGTTTTAGATTATGCTGGATTCTGTGTGTATATATACGCTTAAACATGTCCTACAAGTCTGGTCAGTGATAGTGGACACTTGTGACCAGTGTGGGCTAAGTGTGGTCATGTAGTGGTTCCTCCCGGTAGACTTCTGTATTCATGAAGCAAGTGATATATCGTATTCCCTGGATCGTGCCCTAAACAATCGAATGAAATTTGTGCTCGTCTTCAAAACAATCGTCACTGGACTTGCTGCAAGTGTCACTGTTAGCTTTTTCCTTAAAGCAAGTGACCAGATTATATTTTACATAGACATGTGGAATTTTATAATATTGCATCAGTATGATTATCCATCATATATTTTGCCATGGCACTAGTCTTGCTAGTCAAGTTCAAGTTGATGCAGTTGAACTTTCAGAATTACCAGAAATCATATTGATTGTAATGCTATGCCTGTTGTCCATTTTTGGCCTATGAAGTAGTCGAACAACGGACCCTTTCTCTTTTTTTTACCAAGATAATTTTTTAAATGTACTTAATGCTAATGATAGAATTGATATGTGTAAATTGAAGTCACCATTGGAAAAGGATAATTTGGGATGAACTTATATTTTTATCTTCATGGTGTGTGGTGGTAAGACATACAGAATAAATCTTTTATTTCTATTCCAAGGTCACTAAAAAGACATTAGTGTTCACTGACGAATATGTTGTTTTTATGACAACTTTTATCGCCTCTGTAATGATGGTTTCTATTTGAAGTGGTAGAAAATTGCAAGTTTAGCACCAGGATGTGAGAAGTACATTTTAGATTGTTACACAAGAAATTCAATTAAATCTTAAGTTATTATGTGTACAGACAAGATAATTTTTACACTGGTATGCAATATTTTCAAACATTTTATTGACAATTGAACTTAAAGCATTTATTTGTTAAAACAATTTTTGTTTCATGCATTCCTGAGCCTAACTCTTCTTAGCTGTAAGGCAATCACCAATTTCATTAATATCATATCTTTGATTTGTTCCCAAGGTTAAGCTTTAGAAATTTGTGTTGTCACTCATGCAAGATCTGACGGAATCCTGTAGAGCCCCATGTCCGCTTTCAGAATTCTGAAAGCATGCATTTTTAACAGGTAACAACTTCCGGCAAACACAGAGCTCTACAGGATTCTGTCACATCTTGGATGAATGAAAACCCAAATAGGTCTAGCCTTAGGAAGGAATCCAACATGCGATTGTAATGAGATGCGGCAATCACATAACAGTCATAAAATAACAATGTTTTATGACTATCTTGGTATGGTCTAGGCAGTGAAAGATATATTCAATTTCTGTCTCGTTGAATTTGACTGTGGCACGTTTTAGAGTTGTTTGTTAATGTTTGTCCCCGAGGAGGACTGTCCAATATTCTTTGTACAGGAGGAGTGACCCTCGTGAATGAGGGTCAAAATTACTTTTAATTCCTTGTTGATTGCCATAGTTACATTGTGTTCATTACCAAAGGTGTACAAATACAGTTGTATGTATAATGAATCCATTCACTGATCGTGTTTTTAATGAGATCATTCTCCTTCCTGTACATGGCAAGCTGTATAATAAATCTTTCCAATGATGTTAGCTATTCTTGATTGTGAAGCCAAGCATATTTAGTGAGATTAATGGAGCAAACAGACGAATGTGCCCAGAAAAATGTCCTCTCATACTGCGATTATTCAGGCTTTAATATTTAACTATATATCACAATGCAAACAAGCAGACAGACTTGGTATATCCCTGTCAAGTGGGAAAAAGTTAGGGTTTTGGATTCTATCGAAAACGACGAATGTAACTATCATGGAACAAAATACATGTACCCCTTAAGGCACATGTATACATGAAAATCTTTCCACATACAAGTTTTGTTGAGCTACGCCTTTCAGTGTTTGAATTTTGCATGGAAACAAAGTTCCAAGTTGCGTTTTACATGGAAAACGATGACAAATAAAAATGCAAAGAAGTTGAAAATACCAAATACACATGATTGTTCCACACAGTTTTGTTGAGCTACGCTTTAAGGCTCCATTGAAAAACCCAAACAAAGAGTCAACTATATCCCCCGCCAAAGATGTATTGAACTATGATTATGAAGCTTTATTCTTTAATAATATATTTCTACTTAAAAGGCTTTAAAAAGCATTTTGAGTTCTGATCTGGAAACATGATGAAGATGTTACTTCATGGAAAAGGCAAAAAAAATAATGGTGGTAAAAAACAAAAGGCGAAGCACACCTTCACATGATGACTGTCCCACAGAGCAAGGTCTTACATTTCCAGTTATAGTCTGTCAAATAAATTTTAAGTTTAAATATAGAGCCAAGGAGTCTGCAAACAACTTTTCAGCTCTCTAGAGTTATTGGATCTGGAGAAGAAGATGAAAATAGCTTTTTAAGGTTGTGACACTGTTTGGGGTCACGAAATCTACAATTTAGAATCCCCATATGCCAAGGAGTCTGCACACAACCTTTCAGCTCTCCAGACCTTTTGGAACTGGAGAATAAGATGAAAACAGATTTTTAGCCCAATGGGCTTATGTCATGGGATGGCGTCCGTCCGTAAACTTTTCACTTTTTCGACTTCTTCTCCAGAACCAATGACTCCAGAGAGTTGAAATTTTATGTAAAGACTCCTTGACTGAAGGGGATTCTAAATTGTAGATTTGGTGACCCTGTGACCCCAAATAAGGGCCACAGGGGTCATAACCTAAAAAGCATTTTTCATCTTTTTCTCCAGTCCCAAAAGCTCTAGAAAGCTGAAATGTTGTGTACAGACTCTTTGGCCAATGGAGATTCTAAATTGTAGATTTGGTGATCTTGTGACCCCAAATATGGATCACAGGGATCACCGCCTAAAACAGCTGTTTTAATAAGCTGTGTACATAATGAGATTTTATGTGCACTTCACATGTCAGCTGAAGAGTAATACTACATTATGGACATGTTTGATGTAATCAATGTGAAATTAGAACTATTGAATAGCCTGTGAACTGAATATTGTGAGAGGATGCATAGGAAAAAAAAAAGCCATGGGCTCTGTAGCTCATCAGGCTTTATATACATTAAGTAATTCAAAATATCAACTTCTAGGTGAGAGGTATAACACATAGAAAGCACTTTAAATGGAGAAGATGAAATAGGTCTTATGGTCCTTACCCCTCTGATCTATCTTTGAGGCAAGAGATAAAATCCCCTACAAATAAAGTCAGACTTGAAGATTTAGTTCATTACTGTTGTTTCCTTTAAATTACCTCCTATAAGGAGCACATAAAATCTCTAGATGAAATAGCTTTTCAGGTCATGACGTCTGTGACCTTTATTTGGGGTTGCAGGATCACAAAATCTACAATTTAGAATCCTCATTGGCCAGGGAGTCTGCACACAACTTTTCAGCTCTCTAGACTTTTTGGAACTGGAGCAGAAGATGATAATTAGGAGATAAATCCATTCTGTTTTATATTTTGGGGTTGTATGTTGTGCATTTTTTACCCCTAAATTTAATTTCAAACCGAGCTTGCGAGGTTTGAAATGTTAATTTAGGGGTAAAAAATGCACAACATACAACCCCAAAATATAAAACAGAATGGATTTATCTCCATTCTAACATGACTAATTAGGAAAATAATGAGGAACTCTTTCGTCTTGCGCCAAAGCGCTGTGCTTAGGTCAAACCAGTACAGACCGGTTTCACTCGCCCGCGACCCTTCGGTGCAGTTCACTTTTCAAAGAACATGCTTCAATCAAAATATCAAAACAAACACTAAAACTTAATTCAATGTAACTTATCTTTATTCAATTGATGAAAATATAAAAAGAAAACCATTGTTGGAAGTCATCAGACTCACAGAAGCGATTTTCAAGTAAATTCATAGTCCGACCTATCTCCCCTACAAGGCCGACAAGGACCAATCCCATTCAAGGGGCGCTACTCTGAAAGTAGTTATTCACTACAAGCGAAGAGTTTGAGACTTGAAGAAAGCCTGACAAGAACGCTTTTTGTGTCATGGTTGAGGACATCGTGGAAGGAAATGGGGTCATTTGGGATTGTGAACTGGAGGCAGTGGAAGAATTTTGCAAAATAGAGGAATAACGCCGCTTCTGTTCATTGGATGAATCGCTGTTGTATGAAGCGAGCGACTGTTGATTTCTGTGCCCCGTGATTTTCATGATTCCACGCGAGTGAATCGGTCGCAAATATTTAGAGGTGATTATCGGTAAAATAATTACTCCAAAATTGATACGAGGAACCAATCAGAAAGCAGTATTTTCATTCTAAATATAGTGTCATGTTAGAATTGATGTTTAAGGTTGTGATCCCTGTGACCCCAATTGAGGTCACGGGGTCACTAACTCTACAATTTAAAATCCCCATTAGCCAAGGAGTATGTACACAGCTTTTCAGCTCTCTAGACCTTTTGGAACTGGAGAAGAAGATGAAAATAGGTTTTTGGGGTTGTGACCCCTGTGACCCCATTTGAGGTCACAGGGTAACCAAATCTACAATTTAGAATCCCCATTAGCCATGGAGTCTGCACACAACTTTTCAGCTCTCGAGACCTTTTGGAACTGGAGAAGAAGATGAAAATAGGTTTTTGGGGTTGTGACCCCCGTGACCCCATTTGAGGTCACAGGGTCACCAAATCTACAATTTAGAATCCCCATTAGCCATGGAGTCTGCACACAACTTTTCAGCTCTCTAGACCTTTTGGAACTGGAGCAGAAGATGAAAATTGATGTTTAAGGTTGTGATCCCTGTGACCCCAATTGAGGTCACGGGGTCACTAACTCTACAATTTAAAATCCCCATTAGCCAAGGAGTATGTACACAGCTTTTTAGCTCTCTAGACCTTTTGGAACTTGAGAAGAAGATGAAATTAGGTTTTTGGGGTTGTGACCCCTGTGACCCCATTTGAGGTCACAGGGTAACCAAATCTACAATTTAGAATCCCCATTAGCCATGGAGTCTGCACACAACTTTTCAGCTCTCGAGACCTTCGAACTGGAGGAGAAGATGAAAATAGGTTTTTGGGGTTGTGACCCCCGTGACCCCATTTGAGGTCACAGGGTCACCAAATCTACAATTTAGAATCCCCATTAGCCATGGAGTCTGCACACAACTTTTCAACTCTCTACACCTTTTGGAACTGGAGCAGAAGATGAAAATTGATGTTTAAGGTTGTGATCCCTGTGGCCCCAATTGAGGTCACGGGGTCACTAACTCTACAATTTAAAATCCCCATTAGCCAAGGAGTATGTACACAGCTTTTCAGTTCTCTAGACCTTTTGGAACTTGAGAAGAAGATGAAATTAGGTTTTTGGGGTTGTGACCCCTGTGACCCCCATTTGAGGTCACAGGGTAACCAAATCTACAATTTAGAATCCCCATTAGCCATGGAGTCTGCACACAACTTTTCAGCTCTCGAGACCTTTTGGAACTGGAGAAGAAGATGAAAATAGGTTTTTGGGGTTGTGACCCCCGTGACCCCATTTGAGGTCACAGGGTCACCAAATCTACAATTTAGAATCCCCATTAGCCATGGAGTCTGCACACAACTTTTCAGCTCTCTAGACCTTTTGGAACTGGAGAAGAAGATGAAAATAGGTTTTTGGGGTTGTGACCCCTGTGACCCCATTTGAGGTCATGGGGTCACCAAATCTACAATTTACAATCCCCATTAGCCAAAGTCACCGAAAACTTTTCAGGTCTGCGTATTCCCCAGTTGAAGACTGGTACCAAGTTTTAAGATTCTAGGTTGAGCGGTTCATTAGATATCGCGCTAACAAGAAGCGGGACGGACGTACGGACGGATGTACGAAGCTGAATACTACAGTCTGATTAAAATCGACCTTGTCCCGAGGAATAAAATTTGCAAAACTTTGCATCTGCCGGGATACGAACAGGTTCTGTAGATTCCTCGCCACAAGGTCTGAGAACACCCCGTATAGGCGTGTGTTCAGAACCAGTTTAGCGCAGCCAAAACCCAGTCAAATAGCTGACCAATCACATCATAGTATTCAAACGGTTGCTGTTTTGAAAGCATTCGGAACAGACAAAAGGATAGCTGTTTGGAGTTATCTGCTCCTAGTTTCTCGCACCGAAAGCATTTGTTGGGCATCTTTTGATTGGCTAGCTGAATTGCGCCCGAACACGCTAGTGTACGCGGTGCTTTCAGACGGTTTGGCGTGGAAATCCACGAACGATACGAGTTCGTATCCCGGTAGATGCACTATTTTGCAAATTTTCTTCCACGGAAAACCGTCGATTTTAATCAGACTGCTGAATACTATGAGCTACATGAGTTTGTGATACCACATTTTCTTTTCCAGTAAATAAAATAACTAAAGCTGGGGAAAATTTTTTTTTAAATATATAATTCACTAGCTGTGAGTCCAGGGTCTGCATGTTGTGTAATTGCAGGTGTTGACCTGGGGAGTGACCACTCCCTGGCAGAGATGCAAACAGCAGCTATACACGGAGGTTTCAGGTTACTTCTCTGCTGTGTTACTGATTTAGTCTTACACTCAGATGCTCAATAGATTTATTAATTAAATATTGAAAAGGAGCCTATGAAACTATAAGCCTATGAGAAACAGGATTTTTAGAAACAAATAGGGGCTCTTTTTCATTATGTAATAAATGTTGATAATTCCAGAATAAAAATAAGAAGTAAAACAATAAATTGCAAAAGTCTACATTATTTATAATTAATCCATTATTTTAATTAAATTAATTAATTGTCCTGGTGTATCTGAATAGGATCTTAAAATTTCTCTCAACTAGACAAATCATTTTTTCTAATGCATGAGGTGAGAGAGGTGAGGTGAGTTGGGGTTTAACGCCGCTTTCAAGAGTATTTCACTTATATCGCGGCTGCTAGTATTACGGCAGGGAGAAAGCCTGCAACGCCATGTGGCTATGCATTGCGGTGAAACCTGCGAGCAACGGCTGGAACTAGCGAACCATGGGTGGTACTGCACTGAAATTCAGTGTAGCATTGCACCCAAACCTGACTGCGTGTAGAACAGTTCTCTACTGCAGACAAAGTTGCCGTGCCCCTGGCGGGATTCGAACCCCGGACCTCTTGATCCGAAGCCGAACGCGCTAACCACTGCGCTATCCTGCCCCCCTAATGCATGAACCTGGATTCGAACATGCAACCCTTTGCTTGGTAGTCAGCGATTCTAGCTATTAGGCCACAAGACGCTGTTAGAAACCTTAGGATTGTTTGTCAAGACTTTCTATTCAAGACTTTAAACGCACGGAAGGCATGTTAAGTCAGAGTTTTAGCTGTCAATCACATCGCTTCGCGTGGAAGTTTTGCGCTGCACGTGTTTGGAAGAATCCATTTCATGAGGGTCGCAGCTACTTGTTCCATATCCAATGAATGAGCACCGAAATTTGCAAAATAATTGATTTTGATGTCCCATAATTGAAATTTATTGTTTCAAATGTAAAATAATCATATATACATGTTTCGAAACATCATACATGGATTAAGATGGAGATTGCATGAGGAGCAGTGGATTCGTTAAAAATAATAAACTCGCCCCTTCGGGGCTCGTTGATTATTTTTAACGAATCCACAGCTCCTCATGCATTCTCCATTACTGAATATAGATTAATGTGTAACCAATTTTGATAATCATTTTTAAATTTGATGACTGGGCAATGACTTCTTATGTGATACCTTAAACTTTTCCTTTGAGATAATTGATAACATGATTCCTGATGAGCTTCAGAGCCAGTGGCTCTATTTTTAAGATTGTGACCCTTGGGTCATGAAATCTACAATTTAGAATCCCCATAGGCCAGGGAGTCTGCACATTAAATATCAGCCCTTTAAGAGTTATTTGTTCTGGAGAAGCCGAAAAGTTTATGGACGGACACCATGCCATTAGCCCATCGGGCTTTCAGGCCTGATTAGCTAAAAATGTGAATACCAAAAGACACATCCCACCAACCTCTTTAGGTGGGGGATAATTAGAATTTCATCAGCACGGACATCTGCAAATCTATTTTAGAATGGATCTCAAAATGATTGCAATGTCTGAACAAAATATTCCATATTCCTTTCCCATTGGCAATAACATTCAAAGATGAGAACAAGAAATTTAATGAATAGAAATTTTATTTTCAGATATTTGACTATATAAATGAAATTCTGTACACTGTTGTTACATGCTTAGCACTTTAAGCAAACTGAAAATACAGGTGACTGACTTTGAATACAAACAACTACCAGTAATCAGCAAAATGCAATCAAGTTAATAATTCAAAATGTCACACAGCTTTGATATTACTGCGACTATTCATTCTGATTCTGAAAATATTTTACATGGAACAAATGGATGAACAATGGCATTGGCTGCAGATAATAAAAAATGTTAAAATCCCTGATATTGATGAAAATTCATAAAGCATGACAAACTTTACATTAATAAGTGAGGTATTACCAATGTTTATTTGGTACAAAAGGAAACCATGAGGTCCAAATTCTTGAATTGATGTTTTCATTTTATAGTAATCAACTGTTTATTATTTTGTTAAATGAAATACCAAATTCATTATATGTGTAATATGAATGAAATTTAAGACAAGGACATGCAGGATAAAGATACAGAAATAAAATCAATCATGAGTTCAAGAACAACTGTGAAATTTTGTTGAATTAAAAAGATTTTATATCATTAGCAATATAACAAATTGAGTGATTAAGATTTTACATATTGGTTTCTGGATTAACAAACCCACTGTTGAGACATGATTGATTGAAAACAAAATATTGTGAAACTTTATTGGTTAATTATTACACCAATGAATGTCAGTATCACATTTAAATTCAATAACTATATAACACACATACAAAAGACCATTACAAATAATTTATAAAAAATGGTGTTGATTATGTTTTCTTCTCACAAGTTATTTCTATATTGTTATTGACTTGTGAACAACATTTCACGCTATAAGCATGATTATACAAACACAACTCAACAATACTACAAACCGAGGAAACTTGGATTGCATTGAGCGTAACATTCTCTCCCCATAGAGGTGACGTGAGTGGAGCACTTTATTGACTAGAGAATCCTCACTGAAATTACAACTAACTTTGGATGTAATCAACCTGTTCCCATGACGATTGATAAGCCTGGAGTTCCTTCACTTGTGCCATGTGCACATATTTCTCATAGTGAGTTGAGGTGAGTTGGGGTTTAATGCTGCTTTCAAGAGTATTTCACTTATATTGTGTCTGATAGTATTATGGCAGGGAGAAAGTCTGCCATGCCATGTGGCTATGCATTGGGTGAAACCTGCGAGCATCGACTGGAACTAGCGAACCATGGGTGGTACTACGCTTTATACCACTAGGGTCGGTTATGTCTATTGTTCTCAGAGGGGTTATTTCACATAACCTTGATAACCGCCCTAGGGCAATTATTTAAATTAAAAAACAATTTTATTCACTTGTAATGATCATTTTCTTTACATCTCATTCATTAAACGTACGTAAAAACAATATTCCCACGTGGTATAAGCCGTTTAATCACCCAAAACTGCGATAGTTATTTAGATTAACTCTGCTCGGGCTAACGCCCTCGCATAGTTAATCTAAATAACTACCTTGTTTGGGTGATTAACCTATACGAAATTCAATGTAGCATTGCACCCAAACCTTACAGTTCTATACTGCAGATAAAGTTACCATGCCCCTGGCGGGATTCGAACCCGGGCCTCTTGATTTGAACCCCGGACCTCTTGATTTGAACCCCGGACTTTTAATCCGAAGCAGAGAAGTCAGTTGGAGATGTAAGACAGTTTTCAAGAATAAGAATGGTATCCGTTTTGCAAATTTTCATCGGTAGGAAATTTGCTACAGTGAACAAAGGTTATGTAGGAAGAAATTACTTACCTCTATGGGGAGAGAATGGGAATGTCGGTGTAAACAGTTTTGATAGCGGTTTACATGAAACCTTCACTTAAATAAACACACCTCATGAGTATTATGAAATCGTTTAATTGCAGACAGAAAACATTTGTAAAATATTAAAACAATGGTGATTTCCATGTTTTACTGTAAAGGGTGATGAATCATTTGTAAATACGTAATCAATGTGTTTCTCAATCTTTCTGTTTTATAATCAAAATTCAAAACTGAGAAAATCCAAATCATGGTTAAATTAGGGATACAATGGTCCTAATTTCCATGAAAATTGCATCATAAGTTAAACAGTGTTTTTGTTTTTCGTTAGTATTTCACACAATCTAAACCACCACAATTGTACTCCAAGTTCTGTACACAAACAAAACCAACAACGTAACGCAAAGAACAGGTTAACCACGGTAGAAATCTCTTCCTCATTCACACAGACAAACATGAAAGTGAAAGAACAGGGTATAGGCATCCATACGAATCTCACTCAAACATAGCTCCAATGCTCACTTCTCTCATTATATCAACTTAATAAACTGCTGTTTGAAATAAGGTCCGTCCTCCAGCCCTGAGTCTGGTAACTTTTGGTCTGGGCTGGTAACTTCTTGAGTTTGTTTTTTAATTTGCCATTTAAATTAATAAATAATCCTTTTGAGATGACTTCTTTTCAAACTTATTTCATACACTGCCATAGGACCAAACAGAATGTTGAGCATATCAGGCTGCCAGTCTTTGATGACATCTGTCTTAGTGAGGGCATGATACTGCACTTCGGACCATACCAGCAAACCGGACACAGCTCTATCACAATATCAATTGTCAAGAGGAGTAGGCATTAGATCTATATTTTGAGTAGATTGTTGTCGGACAGGTCTTCAACTGGCCAAACTGTCATAGGTAGGAGGATAATCATCTGTGTCAGTGACGAGTCCTCGTCGCTCTATATTGCGTGTGATACTAGCGATGTTTGGGTTAATGTCCTCAATCCTCTTCTCCTGGTTGTAGTAAACCTTTGCTTTGTTCATCGGGGGACCTGAGAGAAAACAAGGAACTATTAATATTGAATAATGCCCTTGAATCTTTGAGGAACGATTATGTTAAAAGTTAATAATGTATCTATGTTAGTTCCAGAGATAAATTAAATGAGTCATCAGAAGAGGACACATCCCACCTGTCCCAGATAATTCGTAAAACACATCTTTGACAGATAATTGTATATATTTAAGGTATTACTTCAGTAGGTGGATAATACACATGCAGAGTTTCAGAAACATATGATGGTTTTGAAGTTATGCTCCGGAAATGAACGTATCCCATAACAAAGTCCAAATCCAGCGCATTTTTTGACAGACGAACGGACAGGGGGGCTACTATATCCCACATACCAATGGGATAAACATGACCAGCATGGGTGGTTACAAAATGTTTTTTATTTTGCTTTCTTTTGCTGTCAACCATCAAGAGTGTAGAAGAGAAGACAACTCATTTTCATTTAACTAAAACTATCTTCTCTTTGTGTTGACTTTCCATGCTGTGAAACCCGGTCACTGAACGTTGCAAAGCAAATCAGAACTCAGCAATCAGTATGTAGTCTAACCTAACCCAGTCCCTGAATAACAGAACTGAGCGACAAATGTAGTGCAACCTTACCTTGTGGATTGTTGGACTACACTGCTACACTGACTATGTGTTTTACTATTCTATTCAATTGTTAACAATTCTAAAGAGGTAGACTGTCTGGAAGTCAGTTTGGAGATGTACTCACCCACATAGCTGAGGAGTACCGGGAGGAAGATGAGGCCGTGCGTGGCGCCGAACACCACGATACCCAGATACATGCGGAAATAGAACACCTGGAACAGCTGGGACTTGGAGAACGCCAACACGATGATACCGCCCAGTTTTGTCAACGTGATTCCACTCAAAACCTGGGGAAAATATACATACATTATGGTAAGATACATCTTAAAGACAAGAGATTGAAAGTTAGAGGTGTTAGTGCCCATACAAGTTTACAATATATGTGCCTCAATGTTGCTATTTCCCTGTGAAAGTGAGTGATTTATCATCCAAAACTGTGTTCCACAGGACATATCGTTTGTGTGAGATCAAGCGATATCTCCTAGAAGATAGTGTTTTGGGCACTAGAATTTGCACAATGCCCTGTCACCTTCAACTTCATGACATCACAATGATGTTACATCAATGAGTAATGACATCACAATGCAATGATGTCATAAACATGACATCACAATGCTATGATGTCTTAAACATGATGACATCACAATGCTATGACATCACCACATTGGAAGTCAACTGGTGGAGCTGTGCTCAGAGATGTACTCTTTTTCATTGAACGGAAATGGTGAATCATTTTGGATGATAAATAGAATCTCACCCTCGTGTCTTCTGATATCCAATACATGTATATCGACAGTCGTTGATAGAAGTAAATATATTTGTTACTTCTATCAACTCGGGTTGGGTGAGATTCTCTATATACCAATATTTTAGCACAAATGTCTTAAACATAGTATGACATGGAAATGAAAACAATGTTCTATTTATTACCAAAATTTGGAAATTGAGGAAACACCGAAATCTACCAAAAAAAATGGGTGAAGTATTGGGTCTTTGTTGCATGTATCTTGCAACTTCATACATGGAAGCATTGCTCATGTCATGTTGATATTACAAAGGGGTATTTTGACCATGGGCATTCATGAAAATTATTAACATCAATATTTTGCCCTTGTTGGCAGTAAGTTTGTGAGAAATAGTAAAAGATATAGAAAGATTCAGCTGTGAGGTTATACAAAGACGTCGTGAGATGAACACTTACGGAGCTGCCCATGTGGGCGAGGGCAAACTTGGCTCTCTCCTTCCTGGTGGGCATTGTGCTGATAGTGAAGGCTCGTACAATGTGAGAACAGAACTCCACTGATATACCCACAGTCTGCAATAGAGGAAAAAAGTCTTGAGAAAAGTTGGTGCAACATCACAACCTTGTATCATGATCTGGTAACCAATATATCACTCGACTACATGAGCATATCAGGCATCTTTCATCCCTTGACAATGTTCCATACTTCAAAATGATGGCAAGGAAGTTTACTCCAAAACTCACAGGAGAGAAACCTGATCATCTGATGACAGGACAAGCTATGTTACACTTCCTATATATTACTGGCTCATAATGCTCTGTTAATCAGCCAATGTTGGAATGTCATGTCATGTCCAAAATCAAAATATATTATCAAATTCTTCAACATTTTACAAACTCTGACTATGACAAGATTGAAAAGGGACACAGCATTGAGTGATATATATGAGCCTTTCGTGGTTTCTAAAATAATCAATATAATCAATCTTAATGACTGACCATGGCGAGGTGCACAAAGTTGAGAGTGAGATATCCAACATGTGTATGTGACTTTCATGGCTTTTGTAATAATTAAGGAGAGATGGGACCCAGAAATCGAACTCGCTTACGGTAACACTTTGCGACAACAAATTATTGTAGTGAATAAGTCTCAAAATATATGGATTACGTTGTTTGGGGCATACACTTATCCATATACTAACGGAAAGTGCTTAAATTTTCCGTAATGCCTTTTTAACGGTCATTTTACGACATGCCGCATAACGTTATCGTCACCTATATTCGCGGTAAATATGTTACTGTGTGTGTTATTCGAATTACATACGTATCCTTAGTTACTGATGAATTTAAATCGCCTGGTATAATCAACTGATAGTTACTCTTCCATCATGCACTCCTAGATTGATTGTATGTTCAATAATGATTACACGGTAGGCCGTCAAAGTTACACTTGAAACCATCAAAATTGCCGTGACGTAAGGTTTTTATGTTTATGAAGGTAATTCTAAAAAATGACGTTGAAGTGATGAAAAACCTCCGGTGACCCCCTATTTTTATTTCTGAATTCGTTTGTTTATTCAAATGTGCACATCATATTGCATTTTTAGCAATATCTAAAATATGTGTGTCAGTGAGAAATCCTGTTCAATATGCGAAAAACGATGAGAAAAATGCCGTTTTTAATTAAAAAGTGCTTAATTTAATTTTGTTTCTCTTTCCAGTGTCATTAATTTTCAAAATATAGACTTGCTATGCATCCCCGTATGTAACTGAAATGTATTTGAAAGGATTCTGAGCTTATTCGTTGAAAGCGAGCGCTTCATCTAAATACATCAAATCAGTCAAAAATGGCGTAATTTTCCGACGGGAGTATTATTATTAATGCCGATAACTCTTTAAATCGTTCGGTGACACCCAATTTTTTTTTACATTTTTGGATAAAAGACACAAATAACCTGCTATTTTGAAAAAATAAACGAATTCTAAAATATTTTGTTTCATCGTCCCATCTCTCCTTAAGCAACATAATCATTAATCAATCTTAACAACTGACCATGACGAGGTTGACGAGGGAGACAGCGTTGAGTGAGATATCCCACAAGTACATGAGACCCAACATGTTGGCCAGGATGAATCCGATCGTCACCAGCACCATGATGGCCGAGTACAACTCGAAGCCAAGCAGGATGAACGTCACACAGAAGATGGCAAACACACACACGCCAAGGTTTCTCTGAGTGTCCCCAACAATGCCCAGGTACTGCTCGTAGAACACATAGAAGATACTGGAAGGAGAGGCAATGTTAAGTTATCATACAATGTTATGCATTTCAATTTTAATCAGAACAACATCTTATACTCTCTTCTCCTGACAATGTTTTCGGACAATGTCACACATCTTGTGTTCAACTTATTCTTTATGGCGATCAATCTATAAGTCTGACCAAGGGATGTTTTCATTTTCTCACAGACAGGCAAATTTGATACCAACACCATGACAGAGAGAAGTGAGCATTAGATCTACCTTCTTGCATTGATCCCTAAAATGAACTTCAGCATTGGTTTAACATTTCAGCTGCTGAATCAAATGCTAAACCATTCTGACTGGGCAATTTACATGTTGTTAACAAAGAGTAATCTGGGAATATCCTGGAGTACAGAGCCGGATGACTGACACAAAATTATAAAGTTCAATGTGAAAGCAGCCCTGACCTGTATGCGAAGACAGATATGCCCTGTTCGGTGAAGTTTCCGTCTCGTGTGATGTTGTCACTGATCTCCCGAGCCATCCTCAGAGCGGATATGTAATCTGCGTTGGTCTTCAGGATGGTGTGGTACGTCATAAAGTATGTGGCTGTTGGTGCAAGAACATAGCAAGTTAGAAACTATTCATCTTGGAGGCAAAAAATAAACACTTTTGCATACCTCACTAGATAAGAGAATTTCTTTATATGGTTATTCTGTCAACAACCAAAGTGAATGAGTTATCATTAATTTTATTGAGCCTCTTGGGCAACATTTCTTCCATAAGTGGCGTAAAGTTTTAATGCATTGTTAGAGTTTTATGAGATATAATTGCATGACCATGATGAAGGTTACAATAAAAGAATGTCAATATACCTCCAACTTCAGTCTTATTCTTCAACAACTGCACAGCACTGCCGTACGCTGGGTGGCCACTGAAACAAGGGCAAAGATTTCATACAACACTCCCATTAATGTTATCTCTCTCAACTAGTATGTGAGCAGCCAACAAATGAGATCGATCTCAACCTTCCATTGTTCAAGATAAGACTCAAACCCAAGAACTGATAGATTCTTCAGAGTATTCATAGAATTACAATCCATTCTAACCCATTGGCTATTATTTATTGTGCTAGCTACATAGAAAAGCAATCTGATCAAAACATTTTTTTCACTGATGAAATTTAAATCAGTGATTTAACTAAATGAATCACAAAACCAGTTCTTTAATTCTCAATTCAAAACTTATTACTTAGATTGAAATGACAATCTACAACAAACATTTAGGAGCAATTGACACTCATGGTTACAATAGTCTTGTTACTTTAAATTACGGCATTCTAGCATCCATGAACTAGTCAGGATCTAATAACCAAATTTGTGACACATAATTGCCAAAGCAATTTTAAGGTGGTACAAGACCTTTACGATATAGATTTATACGTCATCTACATACTCTGCCAAGGTAGGAGATTCTAAGTGACCTTCTTTAACAGAACTCCAGTTACATGAACATGATGATGGCAAATAGATTCTCACCCTTTAGAACACTTGATCTCAGGATTATCCTTGAGGAACCAAGGGAGGTAAGTCATGAAGTCCTCTTCAGATGGACGCCCCTTAGTGAAGTTGTGAAGAGTACATGCCACGCAGGAGCTATTTACAACTGAAACAGAGCAACATGTAAGTGACTACCACCTGAGGAGTTAAGAAGATAGTTAATCATGCCTTGACATTGGAGTAAGCCAAACACGACATCCCATCCTGTCCCAGGGCACAATGTATACGCTAAGCTACACTGTCATACCTTGGGTTATAATCAAATAGTTTTCTTGTGATGGTTATCGATAAAATTGCAGCCAACCACAGATAACCTTTCAAAACTGCGGTTGGCTTTCACTCTTCCGCTCTTCCGAAAAATACCAAAGTTCTTAGATTACAAAGCTGAACTGGAAATTATTTTAGACACAGGCTGAGGTACTTGACCACTTCTATGCTGGTGAAGATATTTTCCTATCCATGAAAAACTGGGATGACAAGCCTTAACATTGGAACTTGCCTTTCAAACACTGTCTTTTGTTGTCTATTTTTAGCTAGTAGGTCACTTCGCGAAGATTTAAGGCGGGTTGTAACCAAGGGTATGAGAGTGTAGCAGAGCGTATATGTCGTACCCTGGGACATGATGACGACATCCTGGCAAACTCCTTGTTAGGATTCCTGAACATCAACTAATTAATTAGATACATCTCGTTAACAGAGAGGATCAATGTGCTCACTGTTGGCGCTACAGAACTCGTCAGTGTCGCGGTAGTGACGGCAGCAGGGTGGGTTGCCGCCCGGAGCGAGCCAGCTGAAGTAGTCGTCCAGCCACGAGGAAGCAGGATGCGCGATCTTCGTGCTGGGGAGAGACAAAGTTACACTATACAATTGTATCAATGAAACGTTTGAAAGGTAACCAGTCTGGAAGTAGAAATTGGCAAATACACCAAATTAAAAAATTTTCTGATGTCCTGCAATGTTGCTTACCTAATTTTCAACATGGACAAAAAATATGTTAGCTTGCTTGAAAACAGAGATTGTCTGAACTCACTAGTTGGCTTGCTGAGCTGCTTTGAACAGTTGACCTTGAAGGGCATTCTCGGGGCATCCGTTGCCGCCACAGACATCGTTCTGACCTGCCGTTGTGGTGTAATTGTGCCCCTTCTGCACCACAAAGTACACGGGGGGACCAACGGACAGGTATGCAGACAAGTTTTTGAAGTAGTCCAGCACATACGAGTCCTGTAAGCAAGGCAATCAGTATACAGTTGAACTGGAGCTTACATACTAAGGTTAAGTAGGGATGAATACAACATCCAGTACAATTATTGTGTCTGTCAATGACTATTTGATATTTCAAAATGAAGTCAATAACAAAACATACCAACATCTTTTATTATGAATATCTTTACAAATTGCATGTCACATATCAATATGACATTACAAACACAAGACATTGCTACTGACAAGATGAAACCTACCTCTGGCATTGAGAGCTTCTGGTCCAGTCCAATTTCTATCCTGGGTGCCATCGCACAGCAAGCACAGAACCACCCAACAAACACAACCATCTGCAATGTGAAGAGATCATACTTATCACACCTACACCCACTAATCTTGGACAGTCTTGGTAACATATGATAGGCATCTATTAGCTCCGTCAACCTATGATCTTGTTTCATTGACACACTGACAGCCATACAAGAACTTTAGAGATCTCAGGAATATTGGACCTAAATCAGACAGATCTCCATATAGAAACTGATATTGATACACTTCGGCACCTTTTAACCATATAAGTGGTCCATAGATCAGAGCAATGTCTACGAAGATAGTCAGACTGAAAGTCTGGATTTTGAATCTGGTGTAAACTTTATGAGCATTCTTTGACATTATCATGTTAGGCTGCCAGATTATCTGAGTGTAGAGAGAGTCAACTCACAACGATGGGCCTGACCCACTCCATCATGATGAAGTGAGAGTAGTAGTCGCGGACCATCACGTAGAGCAGTCCGTCGTTGTTGTCCTCCTTCTCTCCCACCTCCATCTTCACACAGCAGCATCCGTCCAGTCGGTTTCTCTGCAAACATGGAAATCAATAGTTTGCTTTATATTTGCATTATTTGATTTACGAATAGGCAAGAGATAAAACATTCAGATAATGAACTTCATTCCCTGTTTCCCAACCCTCACAGCCCTCATTCTTAGAGCATTAGATTCTGTCCACGTAAAGCATTTGAGCCATGTGATGATAGAAATAGATAGATTTAACCTTGTGTTGATCCATGCTCCTTGCTGTAGGTGGAGGGTGATGGAACACCAAGCCAACAGAACAAAAAAATGACCGTTGGAATAATAATGGTTAGATTCTCTTATAACACATCACTGCACGAGACAAACTCAATGACATTCAGCTATAGATTTTGACCTTACCTCCTGTCGCTTGGCGTCGAGAGCCATGACAGCTACAAAGCAAGTTATCTGCAGGAGGAAGTCGATCAGCACGGCCATGGCTGCATAGAGAGAGAACACCTTCACAGCCGGCATGTTGGTGAGGCCACCTGAAACAAACAAGGAACAGCTCTTGAGATGTCTTGGAGGTCATTTGGTTATCTAAAATTGTCTCAACCTTTAATTGAGTAACTGAACTTTACATCACTGAAGAGGGCTGTCTAATTAATGGAGGAGTAAATTCACAGCTCCAGACTCTGCACAGCATCCATAATGTAGTAGATGAAGTAGCATCTTGGTTCAACCTAAAACAGTGTTGGACGACCAACAGAAACGAACACAGTTTGTAAGTGTGCTGAACTCTGCTTGGGCAATATTGAAGCAATTAGCGGCTCATAAAAAAGCTGGTAATAAGGGAAAAAAGCTTTGTGGCTTTGTGGTGCCTTTAGTAATGCTGATATGGAAGACTTGTCAATAACTATATACAGAGACGTACCGAGGAAGAATGCGAGAGTTTTATCAATGACTATATATAGAGACGTACCGAGGAAGAATGCGAGAGACTTATCAATGACTATATACAGAGACGTACCAAGGAAGAATGCGAGAGACTTATCAATGACTATATACGGAGACGTACCGAGGAAGAATGCGAGAGACTTATCAATGACTATATATGGAGACGTACCGAGGAAGAATGCGAGAGACTCAGAGAAGCTGGTGAGGAGCATGCTGGGTCCGACCTGACCGACGATCCGACCGATCTGACCCTCCAGGTCCTCTGCCGGCAGCCGCTTGTCTCGCTACAATAACATACAATCATCATCATACAGTTCTGTGGCAATCCTTCTAACATTTTAAATGGGCACATTGAAGTGACACTTGTAGAGGTTCTTGTCTTGGATCATAGTTCTACAACAGAGATAAAGAATCTGTAATACCTATCTTACCTTTTACTTAACAAAAGCAATCACCAGAGACAAGTTACTAACCTACTGTCAAAATTGCTTGACTTCCAGACTGAAGATGTTGTCATTTGATTGTTGTAATATTTTAAAAAGTGATTCCTGAACCATTTTCAAGCATTATTATAAAAGACGGAGAGACCTCTATGACATTAGCTACCTGGTAGGCCTGTACAAGGATGAAGATGTTGTCCACTCCTACAGCCAGGACGAGGAAGGGGACGACCTCGATGATGATGAGGGTGGCTGGAAGACCTATGTAGCTGAAGAAGCCGAGAGATCCAGCAACTGACAGCAGCACTATCAGTACACCCGTCAGTCCCATTGTCACCTTTGAGTCAATCTGCCGTCACCAAACATACATGTCAAATTATGGTATTCAATTTCAGTTCATAGATAAGCTACGTTTAAATTTTTAATCAAGTATTATACATTGAATGTGCACCTAACAGAGAACTTATCCTCAATTTTAATTCAAAGAATTCTATTCCATTTTATGCAACTTGAGTACAATAAATCTGCACTTACAAAGAACCTAGCGCAGGTGTTGATCTTGCCGAGAGTCAGTGAGATGTAGGCAAACATGATCAGGTAGCTGATGAGGACCGTGATGATGTCCGAGGAACTCTCCCGGTTAATCTCGTCCTCGATCGATCGCTGAAATAAAGTCATATCAAACTTCTATAACAAAACATTACTTTAAATTTTTAATGCATAATGGAAAAATAACTTGACACTAAATTTTGATAAAAGTCCAAGTATCACAATTCCTGCAAAAGTTTTGATGAAAAGGTGATCCTCCCAGTTAAAATGATATACCGGTAGTCCTATTCCCCATCATCACACAAAATGGTATAAACTACCAATGACAATTTATCATAGCCCTTAACACACTGAGACCTCCCAAGAAGCACATCAATTCTTATCAACAGCATCATGCACTACAAGTGAAAATTAATTGAAAACTGATTTGGTAATGAAATTACAATTGCGCCCATGCATGGACAGACATCATTCTTGCATTCTCCAATTCAGGCACTATCAGGGGAATATGTTTGTTCGTCAGCACAGTTTATTGACAGCAGGTAATGGGTTAACAAGAGAAAGAGATTGTACATTGTACGTACCTCGGAGGAAAAGGCGATGCTCATTTTGGGGTTGCTGTAGTTCTTCATGAAGTTGATGAACTTGAGTTCCCATGCTTCAGCCTTGACATTCATTGCTTTATCCAAATGATTGTTGACGACAAACGTGATCACAAGTGCTGTGGCATTGTGATAGTTCTCTCCTGTCATATAAGCAGAAACAAATATTAGAATTCTTGGGGCTGTGCAATATTACTGGTACAGATTGCGCAAAACAATTTTATTGTATTGTACAATATTTGCTATCGAAATAAGTGTTTTCATTTGGGAATATATTACACCAAACTATTTCATTGAAATATATGCATATATCATAAATATATCTTGTTCTAAGGTCAAATTGCAGGATTACAATGTACAGACTCGCTCTTGATGTGCAAGAACATTTATTGGGCTGTATTACAAGTGAAAGAGATACATTCTGTATTTTGAAAGTTCTGCAAGGCATTTCATGTAAAATGCAACGTTAAACTGCAAATGTAAGTGTAAAATGTTGAAAATATAGTTCATTCAATATATTGCAATATCATCGCAATACAGAGGCTCTATATTGCAATACATCGCAACATAAAATTTAGTGCAAAATCGAGCCCTTAAAATTTTATCATTTTATAATGTATGCAACCTAGATTAGGACTTAAGTAGCCTATGAAATGAATTTCAAAGAATCAACAAGGAGTCATGCATATACCTCTGGACATTTATAGGTATAGGTTATGAGTAAACATTTTGAAACCGTTCCTATATGTGTCTGGTGTTTAGAACACCGTGCACACCCCCTTGTCATACAAATCAATAACAGCCACTTCAAACTATGATCCTTTCTTAAACAACTTTTTAACCTAAGACTCTAAAATTAAATGCCTATTTGGCGATGTAAAACTATGAGGGTTTGTAATTTATAATTTGGCGTAATTGATTTATTTTTATGTTAAACTTGAAATTCATCGGTACGTTTTCATGACAAACGGACTATAGCAAAAAGACTTTTATCATATTCCTCTTCCCTTTAACAAGCATTTTGAGTTGTCACACAACACTATTCAAAATCAATATAATGACTATAAATCCCAATTCTGCTTTACTATAAGTGCAGTGTAAGTTAAATATCAGGTATTTGGGAAGCATTCCAGGAATATATATTCCATGAATACCCCTTGCGTACCTGAATTATTGATTTGAGGTTTTTGTGTCCCCTACTTGTGTGACGTTACTTGAAAGGTCTTACAAGTTCAGTAAAATATGACATCTATTTTTTTCATCATGAAAATTGTTCAACTGTGCAAATGAATGTGATGAGAACCTTAGACCGGAGAGACATGACAAGGTCAAGATTCACATGCTTAAACTAACCATAGACAGACAGACAGACAGAGAGTCAGATTTAATACAGTATGAGGCCGAGGGCCCAAAATACAGTATTGCAATCGATTTAAGTTATATTGCGGGCATTGCATATGCTAACTTTAGTGTTGTCCTTGTTAGTGATTTTTTGCCTATGTGTAAGGCTTCACCCAACTGATCATTTTGTTCCAGTAGTTGAGAGTTACTTACCATCGAAGCCCCCAAGTGCTATCCAGGGGAAGGTTGGAGCTCCGTCAGTTCCCATACAGGATGTGTGTAGAGCGGTAGTGTCGTTCAGGGTGGCCGGGGCTCTGTGATACACATAACAAGGCACTCGTAAATATGTGTTACATGTCCAGGCCTTAAGTGATAAACAAAAATAATTTTGTCTGAAATTGTAAAGTCAAGGACATCTGCAATTGGCATTGAATTTCTGTACCAATTTGATCGCTATGTTAAACAGCAGCTGTCAACTCTTCTGTAATCTTCTATGTGATGTGTGTATATTAACTCATGCATTTGGTATAATCCTTTGTTTTAAAAATGTTTAATATCTAAAATCTGTCAACCAGCTGAATTAGTGGATGCCAAATCATTCCAAGTGTTTCAATTACACAATTCCGATATCTTGAGGAGAGGGAATATTCCAAGTTTGAACAGAGGTATATCAATATTATAATGCATTATCAGAGTCATGTTTTCAATACAGAGAAGGTATATATGAGCAGACCCTCACCTGACACAGTAGAGGAAGTGATCAAGGTAATTCGCTAGAACAAAGAATCCAGAGGGGTCCATCACCTTCTTGTCAATGTTCTCGTGGGAGTCCTGATAGTATTGCAGGATGCTCTCGATGGTACAGTTGGGGTAGTCGGGGGCCATGGGTTGGAAGCAGATATCCTGTAGCGTCACGTTCTCCCCATCGACCTCGGCCATCAGGGACTCAACCGTGTTCTGCAGGGTCAGCACCTACAGGAACAGAACATTTTGGTATTTAGCGCTATACATTTACCTTTTTTACTGTATTGAGATTACAAAATTACCATTTCAAATCCACATTTTACAATTGGTGAGTCTTATAGATTTAAGATTGATTTCCTGACCCACACTGAGGCAAGAGTTGTGGAACTTGAGTGGCTGGACACCAAGTGTGTCTCGATTCAACAAGTATGAACTAGGTACACTTTGGAATGAAAAGGAATTTGAAGGGCAGTTTCAGTTATATTATTGCTAATTATGTTTTCTCACACCAGACTTGTGATGTGTAACACCTTGAGCATGCTTTACAAATTGGATCTACAGCACTGTAAATATGTACTATTATCATTGTGTTTGTGAGTGAGTTATTGCTCAACGCTGCTTCGGCAGTATCGCGGCCATTAGCGGCGATCACTGTGTTAAACAAATTAAAGAAATCCTTCTCTCTTTCCTCCATATTAGCGCAACTACTGCCTTAGTTCTTAAGTGATAGTAATGGGGAACGTACCTCATGAAGAAACTCTTTATCAAATATCGGTGGGAAGAGCATGACCTCCGTGGAGGGTGGAGGCATCTTGTGTTGTACTTTAGGGTGGTTTCCGGTCCGTGTTATGATCAGTTGTTCAGTTCGGTAGAACGGGCTGCAGAGTTAATGTACATATTCATAAGATTTTTACACAATAAACATCAAAATGATAAGAAAGAAAAGATGTAGTCTTATGACTGCTTTCTTTCAATACAAATCACAAAACTTCATGCACATTATCATATCTAGATTTCCTTATCAATAAACTGAAACAGTAACTTTAAGCCAATTAAGTTTGTAAAGCTCTGGCATAAACATTTTGGTTGACTTCCCTTAACTTTTGTTTCTCATTTACCAAGACCCAGGATATTCGAAAAAGCGGGCCATTCAAACAAAAGTATTTCAAATCATCTCTATGCATAAAGAATCTATACCAATGATGATTGGCTTAACCACACTTTTCGATTTCGATTTTTTTAACTATGACCAAATCATGTGCATAAACAAGGTCTGAAATGTTGAAATTGCTGTTTGAAAGGGCACTGGGTTTTGTGGTTTGAAAAAACAACTAGCCCTTCTGAAACTTTGCCAGACGCTGCAATGTGTAACACTTAGCTTAGCAAACATCTCACAAGCCAGACAGGCTTGTTGTCCATCTTGTAACTGGCCCCAACTGATATTAACCAGCAGTAGTCTGATGGACAGGCAGTTATTTCGACACTGGTTGAAATATTGAAAAAGACTTTTGCTTTTAATACTATTCCAGATTCACAGAGTAGTTACAATATTGTGTTGAAGATGAAATCTGGACCCAACTTACACAAAATGAGAATCAAAGTAGCCCTTCTCTTCACGAGCTCTACTGGTGGGAGCGGACCAAAGCTGGACAGGATCTGTTGTCACTTTGAAGAGAGCCACTCCAGCTATGAGGGCCCCCATCAACACAAAGCTCACCAAAAACACAAGGAATGGATGACGTGCACACATTGTTCCCCATCGGCAGAACATCCTCTCAAAAAGCATTTCCATGCGAGCCCCAAGCTTCTCAAACATGCCAAGTTGGTCCTTCCTGATAGTCGAGAATGAATTCTTCCGTCTCCTCTTCTTGCCGCGCTCGTCAATAGTGTAGATTTGGTTTCCCTCTTCATCCTCCTCATCAAGTCCGTCCAGGGAGAGTGAATCCTGCACAATAATGTTGTAGCAGATCGCATAAATCCCGAAAAAGGCTGTGAAACCAATGAAGACAGCCCCCATAATGAAGCAGTAGCCATCGATGTGGAGGATTTCAAATGGTGGTGGAGGTGGAGGGGGAGGGACAGGTGGAGTGCACATGGCTTTACAGTCCTGGCAGCTGCACGGGTTGGTGTCATTGGTCAGGGCCACAGAACATGGCACAATTACTCCGTCCAAACTTGTCATATTTCCTGCAGGTGTTGTACGGTTTTTGTCAGTGATCAAGAAGTTGATCTGAAAGGGAGTTTGTCCGTTGGCAGTGCTTCCCATAAAAGCAAGCCAATTCTCTGGAGTACACTGGTCAGCCGAGTGACCACACAGGACTCCAAGAGCTGGCTCGTTGGCACTGGGCATCTGAACACTTTGACAAGAGTTGTACATGCCGTGGGAGAAGTGAGTGCTTACGTCACAGTCGATAATGGTCACTGCTGTGGTGTTCTTAGCTGTAGCCTCAGGGGTCACAGTGGTTTTGTTGACCTGCATGAACTTGCTATGGTCCGGAGCACAGGTAAAGTAGCAATAGAGACCAACAAAGTTGTGAAAGCAGGAGGGACAGCGAGAAAGCACCTGTTTCGGGACACCCATGTTGGTCTTGAGGATTGTCAACTGTTCTGCTGAACAGCATGTCATCGGGTCACCCTTCTCATCTGCAGGAAACAATATCAGTCTTATCTCACTGATCACAATTCTATTTTTTGCTGTTATCAATGTTACTAATTATTTAATAAGTTATAAGCGTAAATAACAAATTCTATTGTCTAGCAAAAACAATTTATACAGACAGAAATGATTTGTGAACATATTAATATTATTCATATACTAATATAATGAAAGTATAAAAACAAAATTATGCCACTCCTGTAAAGAAAATAAGCATAAAAACGTATACTGCTGTAAGATTCTAAACGCTTATGGTTTGACCGTCTTCACACAACATTATACATTTGAAAACATATGCTGTCAATCATGTCAATGAATAACAATAACTATCATCAGAAATTCTAGAGATGTACCTAAAAAAAACACATCACCACCACATTATTTTAAACTTAAGTAGTGAAGTTACAAAAATCAAGATATTTGACCATTTTTATCCAAAATTTAAAAGATTTTGGAGCCTGGATTTAATAATAATTATGGAAATTATATTGCGCAGTATCCACACCAATAAGGTACCGGTATGTACAAAGTGCATGTCCTCATGAGATGGAACAGAGGCTGATGAGTTCTTCAAAATAAAGTGTACTGCTGGAACAAGAGAGTTTTGAGCTTTGATTTGAAAGACTCGAGAAGATGGGCTGAAGTTCCATAAGATAGCAGATGTTATGCGCTTTGTAATGTGGAGCCAGTGAAGGGGGTTGAAACACTGGTGTGATATGCGCCGTTGCACTTGTAACCCCTTGGTTGTTTTGGGTCTGTATTTATCATTTTTTTTGCCCCATGAACTAACCCCTAAAAGGCACAACACCACCACATTAACATTAATGCCATATTGAACTTTTCAAGTCATATAATTTTGAAGTTATGTTCCGGACACACAGTCATTGTAGGGAGGTTAATCTCTTAATCTTCAATGGATATATCAATTAAAAGAGTATAAACACTGTGCACTGACTCTGTATCTTGTAGAGGTCCGGACAGTACTCCTTGTAGATGTCCAGTCCAGTCTGGTTGGTGAGAGGCTTCGCCGGTCCGCTATAGTTGCAGTTGATTGTGTAGCCTGTCGTCGGACTCTTTCCACAAGTGTCATACCACACACAGTGTCCGTCCTCACCTCCTACCTGCAACATAGAGGTGGATATGTTAAACAATGTTCTTAACAGTTGGTTTGACCTGCAACATTGAGTTGGATTTGTTAAACAGTGTTCTTAACATTTGGTTTGACCTGCAACATTGAGGTGGATATGCTAAACAATGTTCTTAACATTTGGTTTGACCTGCAACATTGAGGTGGATTTGTTAAACAGTGTTCTTAACATTTGGTTTGACCTGCAACATTGAAGTGGATTTGTTAAACAGTGTTCTTAACATTTGGTTTGACCTGCAACATTGAGGTGGATATGCTAAACAATGTTCTTAACATTTGGTTTGACCTGCAACATTGAGGTGGATTTGTTAAACAGTGTTCTTAACATTTGGTTTGACCTGCAACATTGAAGTGGATTTGTTAGACAGTGTTCTTAACATTTGGTTTGACCTGCAACATTGAAGTGGATATGTTAAACAATGTTCTTAACATTTGGTTTGACCTGCAACATTGAAGTGGATTTGTTAAACAGTGTTCTTAACATTTGGTTTGACCTGCAACATTGAAGTGGATATGTTAAACAATGTTCTTAACATTTGGTTTGACCTGCAACATTGAAGTGGATTTGTTAAACAGTGTTCTTAACATTTGGTTTGACCTGCAACATTGAAGTGGATATGTTAAACAGTGTTCTTAACAGTTGGTTTGACCTGCAACATAGAGGTGGATATGTTAAACAATGTTCTTAACAGTTGGTTTGACCTGCAACATTGAAGTGGATATGTTAAACAGTGTTCTTAACAGTTGGTTTGACCTGCAACATAGAGGTGGATATGTTAAACAATGTTCTTAACAGTTGGTTTGGTAACTGCAACATTGACGTGGATATGCTAAACAATGTTCTGAACATTTGGTTTGGTAACTGCAACATAGAGGTGGATATATTAAACAATGTTCTTAACAGTTAGTTTGGTAACTGCAACATTGAGGTAGATATGTTAAACAGTGTTCTTAACATTTGGTTTGACCTGCAACATTGAGGTGGATATGCTAAACAATGTTCTTAACAGTTGGTTTGGTAACTGCAACATTGAAGTGGATATGTTAAACAGTGTTCTTAACATTTGGTTTGATCTGCAACATTGAGGTGGATATATTAAACAATGTTCTTAACGTTTGGTTTGATCTGCAACATTGAGGTGGATATATTAAACAATGTTCTTAACAGTTGGTTTGGTAACTGCAACATTGAAGTGGATATGTTAAACAATTTTCCTAACAGTTGGTTTGGTAACTGCAACATTGAAGTGGATATGTTAACAGTGTTCTTAACAGTTGGTTTGGTAACTGCAACATTGAAATGGATATGTTAAACAGTGTTCTTAACATTTGGTTTGATCTGCAACATTGAGGTGGATATATTAAACAATGTTCTTAACAGTTGGTTTGGTAACTGCAACATTGAAGTGGATATGTTAAACAGTGTTCTTAACATGTACAGTTCGTTTGCTGCTTTTATTCCTTCAAAAGTTAAGACATTGGTTTTACTTTGCTTTCCCCCCTCAGGAATTATTCAAAAGGCAATAACCTACCCTCCATTTATAATATCATGAAAAAAATTGTACCTTTTTTTTTTTTTTTACCTGCAACATCATTTGATTTGATGAATCATTGATAGTTATGTAGTTTCTACAGATTTTTCCCATGTATGTATTTTTCTTGAATCATATTAAAGGTACATGATCAGTTTTGCATGATATTTATTTGGTTCTTAAGTGCATCAAATTACAATAGGTGCTGGTTTAGGTTATATCTTCTTACTCGACTTTCATATTCTCCTCCAAATGCTTAAAGGTACATCCATTGTGTTATTGGGGTGAAATTTTCCAAACGTTATAATTGGTGTTATTTTATCGAGAAGTACTGACTGTTACCGAAAACTACCATTTTGATGATAGTAGACTTAGCATTTTGATGATCTGAAGGTAAAAGTAGTGATTTCTGATCGAAAACCGGACAATGCACAGCGTGTGGCACGCGTCAATGAGTCAAACGTAATTTTGGAATCTTATTTATAACAGATAAAAAGACAAATTTGAGTTGATAATGTTTAATAGGTCCCATAACTACTGTGCATGTAAATGGGACGTGCAGTTTCGGTTTCTGCACATGCATAATTATGTTACTCAATTTTAATTGGAAACTAGTTATTATGATATATTTGGCGATAGGGGATAAATATGCAAGCTGAGTGAATTTATTTGTGTTGTAGACAACACATGTCATTAGTTGGAACGTAAAAAAGCCAAATAAAATTTTATGAACACAATGGATGTACCTTTAATTATCAAATATATACGTGTTTCAATGAAAACCAAGGAACGGTCTCATACATATGTAGTCACCGACAATTATGACTCTACCTCACGTATGTACCTATTAAACGCTATAGAAGAAAGTCTGTCTTCCTATCTACTTTATTAAAGTATCCCAAATTACGTTTGACTTAATGGCTGCAGCAAGCCAAGGTCCATTGTCTGGTTTCAATCAAGACCACGACTTTGAATGGTTGCATTTTCATTATCCTGAACGGATTGTTCTTAAACTAGTTATTTTTGGTTTCAGTTGATAATTCTCTATTGAATAATACAAATTATAACATATGACATATCTGTGACCACACCAACATGTTTATGTCCCTTTAAGGAGAATACAGTACAAAAGTCAAAACTGGTCAAAATGAGCTCATTGTATTGAAGAAGATAGATCCAGTCAAAAACATCTGATGTTAACTCTTTTCTATACATAACCTTACTTCACTTGAGAAGCACCTCACTACAACTTCAAAACTCTTTTTATTGTGTTAAATATGTGTGCAATAAACAGGGTTCATATAAAATCTTAATTGCATTTGAATAAAAAAAATGTTTGATATTGTCGATTGAAGACCGAATCAACATGGCCAATGTCTGCTCTCGGTGCATTGAACCAAATTGTTGCATCTCTCCTCAATTCGTACTATTGACTATATTCAAAATTATATTGTAAAATGTACAAATATATTAAAGATCAAATGATCTCTTTCCTGCCAGCTGTTGTGATGATGTTAGTGGGAAATGTCAATTAATAGCTTCATATTGACTTCATTTGATTTTAGTTTATGATAAATGTATGTGTACATTATTAATAAAGTAAAAGGACTGACTTCATTTGATTCATTTACCAACTTAAAAGGCATTTTAAAAACCTTACATGTTTTAAGGAAATTAAATTTGATATGACCAAAATTTTAAATAAACCAAATATCAAGAAATCAACAATAAACATCTGATTAGTGATTAATAATTTATAGTCTAAAATAGAAACCTAATCATCACATTAATTTTTTGTTTATCAATCTGTATCAAACATTTATTTTTGGTCCTAATTTGTGGCCACTGACAGTGTTTCATATCAAAGTGAAAGTTTAATATGTAAATTGTCTAAAATTTAAAAAATAATTGCAGTCTGAAAATAATTACAGCATCATCATGTGATTGTGTTGACATGTGACATATGTAATTGAGATGAAACAATGGTTGCTATAGCAACAGTGAGAGGTATCTGATCCAACTATAATGTGACCAGATGAATACTGGACCTTGAACCATGTAGCTATGAAAGTTTCACCACTGCATCAACATAACATTCGAAACCAGTAACAAAGGAGAACACGGATACATTGTTTCAGCAAAGGAATCTTTCATTACTCATACAGACAGATTGCATTAGTTATCAACTTTTTCATAGAAACTTTTTTCCTTTCTGATTATTATGGTTATTTTTCAGTTTATCATCAGGACAACACAATATTTAAATTTGCTATGGAAATAATTTCCTGTTAAATATCACAGTGACACTTGCGATTTGATTATTTGAATATATTTCCTTATTGTACTTTATAAATGTCAAATATCAATCATGTATGACAATTTTATTACCCATATGGTTGAAAATAACCGAGTTAATATTATTGATATGAGCACATGTGCTAGCAACCATTGTTTCACCACGACTTCCAGTATTTTGCCGTCTGTGACGTCATAAAACGATTGTTCGTGACGTCACTGTAGCTTGCCATCGCAAGAGAAGTGGCTTTTTTTTACACAATTTAAATCAAACAGAATGGGTGATAGTTAAGGTGACTTGGGGTTTAACGCCGCTTTCAAGAGTCTTTCACTTATATCGCGGCTGCTAGTATTATGGCAGGGAGAAAGCCCGCAACGCCATGTGGCTATGCATTGTCGTGAAACCTGCGAGCATCGGCTCGAACTAGCGAACCATGGGTGGTACTGCACTGAAATACAGTGTAGCATTGCACCCAAACCTTACTGCGTGTAGAACAGTTCTCTACTGCAGACAAAGTTGCCGTGCCCCTGGCAGGATTCGAACCCTCTTGATCCGAAGCCGAACGTGCTAACCACTGTGCTATCCCGCCCCCAGAATGGGTGATACGGAAATTATTACACTCGAAAGAGTGTCATATGACTTTTACAAAACTTGTGCAAATTTGTGTATAACCCTCGCTCTCACTCGGGCAATATAAAACTTCACACCCGTTTCGTAAATGTCATATGACACACTTCCTCGGTTAATAATCTCTATGTATGTGTGTTATCAAGGCATAAACAGTACAATTTTGTATTCATATCAGAATAAAGCAGTCCAGATTGAATGAGGGGCTGTGCCACTGTGGCACATTTTTTAAAATTTTCCATTTATAATGATAGTTTTTGTCATTTATATTTACTTTGGAGCGTAAAACATCTTATTACACAAACCAATTATCCGTAGTGGTGATAAGGGTGTTGCGTATAAAGCATAAATTAAATGATGGCCATTTTAATATGAACCCATTTTATTATTTTGAATAACAAAAACGATTCGCATGACTTTATTTACACTCATTTTTCAACTTTCCGAAGAGAGAAGCGTGTTTTACTATTGGTTGATTTGATTTTTCAAATACATTTCATCGACTTATTTCAGTGAAAAACATGCTGCCTCTTGAAACATTAACAGACATCAGATCTCAAGTAAACATTTTTCCAAAAGAATGAATACTTCCTCTGTAGTGAAAATGTTTGATTTGCAATTTTAATAGGTTAAAGAACAGCACATCAAATAAAGTGAAATAAACATTGCGAATCCTTAAAATTTTACAAAGCCTATTTGACATTTGATTTTCAGAATTTTATCTCACTTAGGCTTGTTTACAAATGATCATAGTTGGTGGTTGTTGTTCGTTGTGGTGCCAAGGGGGTATTAACACAAATGCACAAAAGTGTGTGATCAATGTAAACAGTAAACCGTTATCTCCTAATAATTTGATCATATCAGGAACTATGACTTGATATTTGACAAGTTGTATTATCGTTAAGATGATGCTGCATTATGAATCCTCATTTGTTTAATGTTTATTGTTTTGCAAAAATAACAATTCCAGAACTGAACCTTTCTTTTCCCACACAGCCTACTTTACTCAGTTCTTCCGTCCTAACCTCTGTTGCATATGGGTCAATGCCCATATTTCACGATTCACACAAAACTCCTGGAGGTGAAAGTTTACAACACTGGTAATATGTAATGTATTTTAGAAAGAACTCAAGTCAATTCAACAGTTACGGAATTTTCAGTTTAAAACAATAAAATAATGATAAGTCTTTATTGTCCTCAATACATTGTACATCGGAAATTCATTTTGTGCTTTCCGCACCCGGCAGCCATTGTGCAGCACCAGCGTTGTTCTATCCTTATTACTCTGAGTGTCAAGCAAGAAAGCAACAAATCCAATCTTTTAAAGGATAGATGCAATGACAAATGGTCAAAATTGGATTCATTAAAATGGGATGTCAATTTGACAATTGCTTTATTTTAAATTTCTGAAATTGGTCCATAAATTACTTATATACGGCTTTTTAAAAAAATAGCCTAATTTACCCCCGGCGACCAGAATGAAAGTCTGCTTGGGTGTGACCCTTGATGCGATGACTTCTGTGACGTCACTGGAGTAATCTCATTATTGGCGATAGTCACAATTCAATGTAATTTCGCAACATTTTGATTGTTAATTTCACTAACAAATCTTCTATCAAACAACTTAAATTTTCCATATATCGAATGTTTAGATATCAAACAAGGTAATTCCGCAGATGACAATTACATAATTATAGCATAGACATGTGTTTTTGGCAATTTAACACACCTCATAAATTCATTTAGCGACAGTGATAATCATCATTAGTTAATTAATAATGAGGCTCCACGGCGCGGTTCACAAAAAGTGAAAGTGGTTGATATGCAACAGAGATGAGGATGGAACAATTGATTTGAGTAACCTCTGTGGGAAAAGAAAGGAGCTGCACTGAAGGGAGAACAAAATTGTTTGCCTCGATAATATTATAGGGTCATTGAGTTATGTGAGAGAGTAGTTTGTAAACTTAGCGATTGTTTACATGGATTAGTTAATGTTAAATAAATCCTATTAATATAAGTTCCAATTATGGTTGATCTGTCAACAGCATTCAATTAATCAAAATCTATTCAAAAGACAATATCAACATTATAAAAGTCTCTAATCTAAATATGAATCTTCAAAAATCAAATCTTTACAAATGTAGATAGGCCTATCTAACCTACTTAACCGGTGACAGATTAAACGTGTGTATGAATACATAAAACATACTCACGCTTAACACCGTGAATGAAATCACGATCACACAAACGATCAAACTATTTTTTGAATCCATTTCCTTTCGAAGTTTACGATTTTGAAGTAAAATATATGAGTCAAGTTACTCCTAGATACAGCCTAAACTCGTCATGATAACCGGAAGTGAACGATCGGATGATCACATGAGGGTAATTGCAAAACTTGGATCATGAATCATGGGGGTGAGAGGTATCTAAAACGGAAAATGCAACGAATAACTTTATCTTACTCCAAGCAAGGACGTATAATACATACGTCCTTGCTCCAAGCGAATGATGTGAGTAGATAATTACGTAACACAATGAAATAATGATCTACCATAAATGTAAAAGCTTTTTCTATAATAAAAATAAGCGAAAGTTAATATGAATTATCAACAATGTCCGATACTACCAACACTATTTTGTTTTCTATAAATTTTGTAAACATGGTTTCTATCTGATATGAAACTATGAAAACTAAAAAATGTGAATGGTAATGTCATTATAATCCAAATATGTTTAATTTCCATTACCAATTAATACATGTATAGGTATGTCATTCTAAAAAAATGGATTACGGACACACAACAATGAAAAAAATTATGAAAGTTTTCATAACTTTATTTTTACAAATATAAAGAGACATCATTAGATATGAGAAAATATAAAAGTGGGGCTTAATGAGACCTATTAAGTCTGTGGCATATTGATTTAATTAGCTAGTGTGACCATGGGTGGCTTTCCTGTAACAGTTATGTTTTGTGTTAAAAATGTTTTAATATAGTGATTATTTCAATTATTTAAAAGCATGTTAAAACCTTGTAGATAGATCATAAAATTAATGTTTTTTTTTTTTTTATGTTTTTATTTCCCATCAGATGTTTACATATACATGTTCATTGTTGTATACAACAGTAAAGTTGTTCACATATCAGTAAACTTTACACAAAGTTCCATTTTGCAGGTATTGAAGTTCATGGACAATTGCAAGATTTTATGGCTTTCAAAGTCTTATCTGTATTATTTACAAAATTATATCTCGTTTTCTAAATGTCTAAATAATGTGTGGAAGGAAGACCAAAATGAATAGAATCTGGGCTGTCTATTATTTGTAAAGGCAATGTATTTACATGCCTGGTAATATCTTAGTATTTCCTTTTGGATACATTTAAACTTCGGTATCTTACCTTTTCTGCTTATTGCATAGATATTTTGTTTCACTAGTAGACAAATGGCATTTAGTGGGTTATTATTTCTTCCCTTAAATCCAAAAATTATATTTTCCGTTGTTAAATCAATAACTCCCTCAGCCAGGTTTTCTAACCATTTAGCCAATTCCTTCCACACTTTACTAGTATATATACAATCACATAATAAGTGTATTGTGCTCTCAGGCACTTGTTTGCAGAAAGAACACAATGGTGAATCAATATATCCAATCTTATGTAAAAAAAATGTTGGTTGTCAAAATATTCTGATTGATCTTATATTGAAACCATTTTAAGTTAACACTTTGCGTACATCTATTAGCCATCAAATTACAATTTTCCCATTCATTCTGTTGGAATTCCTTATCAAATATATCTTCCAATTTTAATTGGCCATTAGATTTTGTAAAGCTAAATTGGCATAATATTTTATAAAAATGTTTACTATTGTCTATAACTGAGATATTGTATGGAAGAATTGGGAAAGAGTGTATATTTTTCAACTGATTGGTAGTGAAATTATATTTTTTCAAATATTGAAGTACAGTTCTCTTCAAACCTTGATATGTAAGAAAATTTAGACAAATATTGTATTTGTTAATCAATTCTTCTAAAGAGAGGATGTTGCCATCTTCCTTCATAATGTTTCTCAGATAGGTTATACCCCTTTCTTCCAATTTTTTGTAAAATACTGTTTCCCCGCCTATCAAGATGTTGTTATTGTACCAAAGCGATTGATTTAAAACATTAGAGTAACACTTTTCATCCTGGTAGCATATTGTTAGATACTCTGCCCATGCCTCAACAACATCCTGCCAAAAGTGGTTTGAAATAGTAGGCACCATACTTTTACCAATATAAATACCATCAGCAAGCCATAGTTTCTGAATATTTGGAATATATAAGGCAGCATTTTTACTCCATATAGAACTGTCATATAGCAATCTTTTAATCCATGTAATTTTTTGAGCTTTAATAATATTTTTCACTATTGGAACATTGATTCCTCCATTTTTAGGAGTGGATGAAATAGTATTTCTTTTAATTTTATCTTTTTTGCCCTTCCAAATAAACTTATAACATCTCTTCTGAAATGCCTGGATAATATCATCAGGTGGGCTTGGTATTGATGAAAATAGATGATTTAATTTTGAAAGCAACAAGGACTTCAACACCACATTTCTACCCATAGGTGTTATTAGTCTTGCTTCCCAACTATTCATTTCTCTCTCAATTTTCTCCAGCTTATCGGAATAGTTAATGCCTACCATTGACTCTAAATCAACATCAAACTTAATACCTAACAAAGTAAATTGTGATTGTGTCCAATCTAGATTATAATCCTTGCATAGCTTGAGTCTAGATCTCTTTTTGGATCCTATCCATATCAGTCTAGTTTTGTCAGTATTTACTTTAAGTCCAGAAAATCTTGCAAAAAAAGATAAAGTATTGAGCACTGCATATAGGCCTTTTTCCGTACCGTCTAATGTCAAAGATGTATCATCAGCAAACTGTGACAAAAGACTTTCAATGTTGCCAATTTTAATACCCTTAATCTTCTTATCTTTTCTAATCATTAGTGCTAAAATTTCTACACATAAAATAAATATATATGGCGAGACCGGATCTCCTTGTCTGCAACCTCTGGTTATTTTGAAGAATGAGCTTCCAAATCCATTAACAAGAACACAAGATTCAATATCATGTAAAAGAACTGAAATCCATTTTTGAAGACTTGGACCAAATTTGAAAAAAGAAAGTACATTTTTGATAAAATTTCTATCTACCGAATCGAAGGCTTTCTCAAAATCAATCATTAACAGAAGGCCTGGAACCTGATATGTCTCAGTGTAGTCCATAATATCATAGATAAGTCTAGTTACCTCACCTATATATCTACCCGAGACAAAGCCTTTTTGATTTTCATTAATAATTATTGGTAGTATGGGTTTAATCCTGTTTGCAATGACTGCAGATGCAATTTTATATGCAGTATTTAATAGACTTATGGGGCGCCAAGAAAATTAAAATTTAAAATTAATGTGCTAACAACTTACTTTGGAGGTAAACATAACAGCGTCCAATTGTTTCCCAAGGAAAACAGAATGCAGGAGTAAATTTTCAAAACCTTTAAATTCTAAAATAATTAACTTTGCAAAAATAGATTTTGCTGACATTGTCAAATACACAGAAATGTATTCTTTCAGGATATTGTCAACATACTATCATGAATATTTACGTAACTAATGAAAAAATAAATAATGTTACAGGAAATACAAAAGTGTTATTGTAAAGGCACCTATGTTACTGGACAGACAAACAAAGAGAATATTCCGAAATTCTACTGATATCTCAAGACATTTGCCAAATTTTACTGGTTGAGACACATACAATATTAAAGGAATGACTCACAATACTACTTTTAATATTGTGACTTCGACGACTTTAATTATATTTAAAATAATATTACAGTAAAGACATCAAACGGAAAATACAATTTAATAAAGTTTATCTTTTTTCGATGAAATTGGATTGGTAATTTAGATCAAGCAAAGCAAAACGATAAATTTCAATCATAGCTTCACATCTACAATGAACTAGTTCATGACACGTTGTATTTATTTTCTGTATTTATCACATGCAAGTAGGTCTGCTTTGTTACAGTAAAGACAAATCTGTGTTACTGGCAAGACTATAGAACAAGTTGTAAATAAGTAAGAAAGTAATGTGGAAATAATTACTAGAAGTTGAAATGTAACTGAAGCTGTGGTTGAAATAACATCTGGATAGCGCCTTCTCTTGCCATGAACATACTTTTTGGTAAAATAAAATAAATACATCATTTCAAAGATTTGTTACAGAAAAGACAACAATGTTACAGACTGAACGTTAATTGGAGAATATCTAAGAAATGTGTATGTCGTTATTTGGAATACTAACGAATTATCTACAAATTTAAACCCAATCATATTCATTTGAACAATGTAGGGACTAAATGATTGATCGAGATATCTAACTTTGTGAACACTTTGAAAAAAAAAAAAAAAAACCCACTCTGCACAGAGCATGTAATGTGACTCCATGTTAATGGTTCAACCAGTGTAGCCTGCCATTGTAGTTTCCAGTGACCCGTGTCCTTAGCAATCAGGATCATCATGCTATATAACTGGTACACAGGAATTGAGGATACCCAGTATCTTACTGTAATATAAACGTATCCACCCTCACCCCTTCCCCCAATACAATATTCTGGGAGGGGTGTGGGCGTTGATTGCAGTATGATATTGGGTATCCTAACATTTACTGTGAATGATACTTGTCCACGAGATGGTTGATCATACATTGAAGATAGCACCAGGACGAATTTGACTGTCACAGCATGATGTCTCCCTTGAAATCCAAAGAACATCAATTCAAGACTTCTCTTGGGTACTACATTGTTCTTCATCCTAGGTGTTTCGTCCAGTCAACGTTAGACAACATTTAGTCTAATAAATTTAATATTTTCTGCCTTCATCAAATTAATTTTATTTCTTTAAGCTTACAGTTCTGTTTATTCATGGGGTAGCTTAGAAGTTTTATCCGTTGCAAAAGATTCAGTAACAATGTAATGTATTTACTGTAACAATGAAAGTCTCAACTTCCTAATGCAAGGCATAACTCTTGCCAGTATCCATTACTGGCTAATTTAGGCCTTGCCGTATTTCCTTAAGATCTATGTGCTTGGAAATCCAGGCCCACTATGCATTTCTGGTGCAGCGATTCACTATCTTGGCATAACACAGCGAGGGAAATACTGCAAAGCTTAAATCAGCCAGTAATCCAGACTGGCAAGAGTTTTGCCTTGCGTTTGGAAGTTGTGAAAGTCTTAGCTGTAACACTTTGTATAATGCTTTGCTGATTTTAGATGATAGAAAATAATGCACCTATCTGCTTAGATTCCCCCTGAGGTAGTTTCTACTACCAATAATTAGACTCACGATTTGAACATGTAATTTCTTTTTAAATTTTAGTTGTGATAATCTTCCGCAGATGCTCTGCTGTAACAATATCACGTCTTTACAGTAACAATTTCTAGTGTAAACGCGTGATGCTTTGATCTCTGTGAATTCCTTTAGAATTTGAAGTATTGCACGTCAGTATGATGCATTATGTTTAATAAATCTTTCATTTGAACTTAGATATAAAATTATTGTAATCAAAATAAAACAAAATAGATGAAATGTCTTTGCTGTAACAGCTTTGATCTTCCTTTAACAACTCTCCTGTTATAGGAAAGACTGTTCCACGAAAGACAATATCTCTTCAAAACTGCAATTTAAAACAATGACTGATTCCTCAAGTTGACCAGACCTACAGTCTGTGTTGCTTTCAACAACTAGATTGAATTATAGACTCCTACTTCTTTCAAATTATACAGCAAATGGGAAATAGGTGTTACAGGAAAGACATTGATAAAATTAACTTAAATGCACACATGATTTCAGAACTGGTGAGGCCGTGGTTCTTAAGAAATGTTCGAAATGTAATGTCACGACATCAACACAAATAACCGGACCTTTCAGGTCTGATGAGGTTAGTTATGGTGTCCAGAAGAGGAACGTAATTAACTATATAGATGTTTATTCTAGTGGAGTCTAGGGACTTTTCAATTACTTATGCACGCATTTACACCTTATGTTTTCACTCCAACATTCCACTATCACAGTAAATGACTTATATAGGTCTATTTGTCATTACTAATGGTTACAACTTGTAGACTGATTTTCAAATTAACATTCCTGTACATGACACATATTATGGGTGCCTGGAGTTTTTTAATCCTCGTATTCATATGTATCTACTACATGTAAGGAATTTCTTCTGCAGTCTGTGTTTTCAAAGCGTTCACATTGTTCTTGAAATTCTTGATTACAATACTGTTCCCTTGTCTATATACAATGCTACTAATATAAATTAACCATGATCGATCAGCGTTATAAAGGATTCTTATACGTATTTCTGTCCTGAGGGCACCACACACAGTCAGTTGTTTATCTAGATTAGTAACACAGTGACCCAGGAAGGTTATCATGCAATTATTTCGACTTATCATATCTACAGGCCATGCGAAGAATTATGAATCAATAAGGTCACACGAAAGGGCACATATACTAGTTAATATAAAGAAGACATCTACACTACAAGCTTAATGTCGAAGATCAGTTGAGAACGTAACTACTGACAAAAACATCTGAAACTGAACGAGAAGGAAGGATTTTAATACAATGATATTAATACCATCCGCATAACTTGAGAATTGTTATCAACATCGAACACGCGTTTCCTTCTTTGAGAGGTTTTCAGACCTTTATGAAATGAATAAGGAACGACTTTTATGGTTTGACAACTTCCGTGTAGAAGATAACCCATTGCTTGCATATACACTGACCGCAATAAAGAAGTTGTAAATTTACAGAACTAGTTTCTCCGTCATGAAACGAAGTTGTATACTATTTGACTATTATGATCCTGTTGCTAAACTTACATTTTACTTTGACGTTTACATATCACGTCACTTCTTCGTCACGTCTTCAGATTTTCGATCGTAACCTCTGTTCCATTACGAGTAATTACGAGAAAAAACACATTGAAAAATACACTTTTATCCTATGTAGGAGGGGCGTTCAATAAGGATTTCCCCTGACCAACTTCTCTTTAAGGTGGCGTCACACATTGCCGGACCTAACATCCCGGACATCATACGGAGGTCAATAATTTTCATTTTTCCGACTTCGACTCTAAATCGGGATATCCCTTCGTGTACCTTTCGTGTTGACACCGGGTCGATCGTGTGGTCATCGTGTACCCATCTTGTAGTCATCGCATAATGTTCGTATAAACTTCGGCTCAAATGTCACTCGACACTGACCCGAAGCTCACGCGAAGGTTCACGGTGGTCTACTCGATGGCTATACGAGGTCGTATGACCTGCGGGTTGCCCTCGGTTTGCCCTCGGGTTACCAATTTTAGCCATCATAGAGGCTACTCGACGGCAACATGACGGCGGGCCCCAGTCTTTCACAGGCGTTCACTTTTCAAAAGCAGAATTGCCTATTAATCTGGGCACATTGCAGTGTCCAAAATGGTGACGGAGATACCCTCAAGGATTCAGAAGAAAATAAATAACAACAAGTGTTTGCCACTAACATGGCAATGTCCCCCGCCGGTGACATTGAGTTCGTAAGACACATCATTGGAGCTACTTTATATATTGCATTACTGGTAAAAAGTGCCATGATGACCAGCAAATTTTAAGACTTTGGGTGCTTGGGTTCATGATATATCGTGTTAATAAGAGTTCTAAAAGTGGTCAAAGAGTTTTGGTGACCTTGAAAATAAGGTCAAGGTCACCAAAATGTACTGGTGTGTGTGTCATCCCCCAATGTAGGCTGACACCAAATTTGAAGACTTTGGATGCAACACTGTATGAGATATCGCGTTAACAAGAGTTCAAAAAGTGGTCAAAGTGTCGCGGTGACCTTGAAAAAAGGTCAAGGTCATCAAAATCGACTGGTGTCTGCGACTTCGCCCAATGTAGGCTGACGACTTATTTGAAAACATTGGGTCCAACCGGTCATAATAAATGGTGATAACAAGAGTTCGAAAAGTGGTCAAAGTGTTGTAGTGACTTTGAAAATAAGGTCACGGTCACCAAAATCCCCTGGTGTCTGCGTCACCCCCAGTGTAGACTGACATCAAGTTTAAAGACTTTGAGTCCAACCGGTCAAGATATATTGCGTTAACAAGAGTTAGAAAAGTGGTCAAAGTGTCGCGGTGACCTTGAAAATAAGGTCATGGTCACCAAAATAAACTGGTGTCTGTATCTTTCCCCAATGTAGGCTGATAACTAATTTGAAGACTTTGGATGCAACGCTTCATGAGATATCGCGTAAACAAGAGTTCAAAAAGTGGTCAAAGTGTCGTGGTGACCTTGAAAATAAGGCCAAGGTCACCACAAATTAACTGGTGTCTGCGTCTTCCCACAATGTAGGCAGAAATCAAATTTGAAGACTTTGGATGCAACGCTTCATAAGATATCGCGTAAACAAGAAATGTGACGTACGGACAGACGAACACCATACCTTTGTACAATATCCCCCACTTTTCGGAATAATATGTAGGCTTGTATCGAAATAGCCAACTGTTCTTTGAAAAAAGATAAATCAAAGATAATGTATTGCTTTTTGGTCATTACGTTTATTGCACGTACATTAAATGTGTCAAATATCTGTGATTGGTTGTGGTGTTACTGAAGTTTTTTTTATAGCGTTACTTTTGACAAATTCTCTAGACTGTCATATTACTACAATGTATATAAACACGTAATCAAAATCCAGTCACAACCCTAACTTAATGTATACAGTTTATCATCTTTTGACAACTTATTATAGGTTATTATATTATCAAGACCTGTTAGAACAATGTGTCTGTGGTGTTACCTTGATTGATGGTAACACAAGAGACGGTAACACAAACTGATAAACGTCATTTGAATGTAATGATTGCTTCCAAACTCGAATTGAAATAAGCTGTGGGGATTCTTTCGATGTTCTTAAGCATTCTCTGAAAATATCAACATTTGGAATTGTACCATTTTTGCTCATATGTATGATAAGACCAAAGACATGTAGGTTAATAGTTATAACTATTAGTAACAATTCCTCATCAGCGACTTTGCAACTTGACATCATTGACAAACATAGATATAACCCTCTTCAAGGGAACAATTATTGCCTACTTTTGCATCTGGTAACACAATAGACATGGACTCGTGGGACAAAAGTATTTGGGCCATAAAAAGTCATCCTCGGTTACCCAGGGTTTTACATATGCTCCGTTACTCTCCACTATATCACCCCTGGGAAACTTCATCAGAGAAATCTGTACTCAAATTACCCGCCCTTGGCCGGCGTGAGCCAATCAAACTGCTACGCAGCTTGGACCTGCGAGCCAATGACAATTCATATCACTACGTTGCAAAGCACGCGAGATAATTTTGTTAGCCATCCATCACCGGTTATCTCCCTTGACCATTTCCGTCTTTTCCTATTGAGCATTTTCTTTGATTACTGACTTCGTCACGCCGGCCAAGGGCGGGTAATTTTAGTACAGATTTCTCTGATAGAGCGGCTATCAGGTTTTTATTCTTGAAGAGTCCTACACCAAAGGAGACTTTTGATGAGATGAAGGAAACTTATGGAGAGGATGCCCCATCGTATGACGTTGTCAAACACTGGCATCGTCAGTTCAAGTGTGGTCTGACCTCCGTGGAAACAGCTTCAATTCCAGGTCGACCCCAGTCAGCCATTGATGATGACTCTATAAGGCAAGTGGAAGCTGCAGTTTTGGAAGATCGCCGAATTACTGTCCGTCAACTTGCCCAAGATGTCAAGATAAGTGCGGGGTCTGTGGAGAAAATCATTCAAGACCATTTGTACATGTGGAAGTTGTCAGCTCGGTGGATACCCCAACAGCTCACACCTTTCCAAAAACAGGAACGAGTCGACTGCTCAAAAGCTCTTTTAGCAATGTGCCAAGAAAACCAGGATAACTTTTTCACACAATCACACAGGATGAAACATGGGTATCACTATGACTCTGAAAGTAAAATCGAGTCAAAGCAGTGGAAGCATCTTCAGTCACCACTCCCTAAAAAGGCACGGGCTTATCCCTCGGCAGGCATGTTATGCTCACCGTATTTTAAGATCAGCATGGTGTAATCATGATGGAATGTTTGGAAAGGGGTACCACAATTACTACGGCATACTACGCTAGTTTGCTGCAAACTTTGCGGAAAGCTATTAAAACCGAGAGACGGTATGCTCACTAAAGGTGTCCGCCTGCTTCAGGACAATGCCCCTGCCCACAACTCACATGTAGCTCAGACGGCTATGAAATACTTCCTCACCCACCGTATTCTTCTGACTTTGCACCCTCTGATTTCTTCCTCTTCCTAAACATGAAGTCATTTTTGAAAGGCACTCGTTTCCCTGATGATAGAACCCTCATTAATGATGTCAAGTCCTGGCTTTTGACAAGATCTGATGCCTTTTACAAGAAAGGCCTAGAAGGCTACATCAAGCGATGGGAGAAATGTGTCACACTGTGTGGTGCCTATGTAGAAAGAGTAATCACTGTAATAAGTTTTGTTTCTCTCAGTAAAGTAGAAGTCTATCAGGAGAAATTTTTATTGAACGCCCCTCGTATATCTGTTTCCAAAAATAACATCATGACGTGTCGCTGGAAAATGTTTTCACTACAACAGCGTCGATGGTTGCGCAACTAACTTCCAATGCAGACAATCAGGATTCTCCATTTCTAGCCGAGAAACAGCTCGTATTAGAACAGAGGTTGTGATCGAAAATCTGAAGGGAGTAACTTCTGAGGAAAGAGGATGTTTTTGGCAGAGTGTCTCAAGCCAGAAGCCACAAACGAAAAGTATAACACAGGCATCCTTGCTCCAGTGCACAGGACGAAGAGGGATGGAAGCCGCCTCGCCGGATCCTTCCGGATCCCCCCATTATTAGACGGATCCTGTAGGACCCGGAATATGGATTTCACCCTTCTCGTCATGTGGTGTAGATGAAACATGTTCACGGGAAGGCACAATATTGATTTTTAAATCACAATTTTTCACTTTTTGTGAATTAGTTCGGCGGTTTAATAAATCATGTTTACCATTTTTTAATTGGGAGGGACAATACAGCAACCATTTTTATTTATTTGGGAAGGATTCCGAGTAATCTGAGAATTTCCAAATTGGTCCAAATTATGGTTGGAGAAACTGTAAAACAACTTAATGATTTGTTTTCTTGAATAAATGTGTGTTGTTTGCTTCTCACATGAAGAACCAAATATACAACAACAATAAACTTGATAAAACTAGAAATTTATTCCAAAAATAAATCGGAATTAAGCATATATTATCCCTTTTGTCTATTCAATATTTACGCCTGGCGATCACATGATAATTTGAGAATGATGATTATACACGGAAACTAAGCATAGACATGGACATCTGGTAATGCAATTGAAGTAATGCAATTGAAGAAATGCAATTGACATCCGAACGAAATAAAAACTAATTTTTGCGTACTAGACACACAAGTAGGTAAACATACGAGTGGGATGCAGCTGTTTAATATGATATAAAGGTTTCATCAGTCCGAAAATGGCTAGTATATCTTGATTTTTAGGTCTGGGTGGTGGTCACTCCACCTCTTGACCAGACTGACCAGCGCGTCTTTCCACACGGCACCTGTGATGGAATGCCGAGGGTCCTTGATCACAAAGGTCATCACAAGCGTCGTCGCGTTGCCGAAGTAAACCCCTGAGAAAGAAAACATATTTCACGTAAGAGGCATCATGACGTCACGTTATTCACAACAATATGACGTTACGCATCTCTAAATGCGGCAATAGGTTGTCTCTTCAGGGTATTCCTTTGATCCCACATACAAGTTATAGCTGATAATGTGATCTGAGAGATTTACCTTCGTAATCGCAGAGGACTTCAGAAGGTTGTATGATTTCTCCATAATCGGCGAGGCAGGACATGTTGTAACCGTCCATTGCAAAGCCCCTGAAACGAAGAAATAGGTCATGTTTATGATCCCATGTAATCTAATAAACCTTAACTTTTTAACAACTGAGATATCAATGACTCGACCGTAAGTGGGGTATAGGACGGATATACCTATACTTTTCCTCGTGTATCGAATGATACGTTACAGTTTTCCTTGTGGAGCCTTATAATACTCGGCTGCGCCTCGTAAGGGCCCCACGAGAAAAAATGTAGGGTATCATTCGATACACTCGGAAAAGTATGGGTATATCTCTCACATAAAATACAATTTTTGAAGAAATCACGACGATTGAATCACAATCATTGACAAGCATGCTTTCGAACTGTAATGGTAATGCTGGTAAACATGATTAAATTGTCGTGATTTCTTTAAAAAGTTATCTTATTGTACTGCTGGATATTTTTTCAGTTAGGTATATCCTAATTACATTATAGGACAAACTACCAGATATATTCACTTTCATAGATAAATGTTTTGTTCCTGATTCAACTAACGTATTCCACTTACATCTTGCTGTTTGTTGAAGTCGTTCATAAACTATTAGAACATCCTTCATTGCTCAGGACTTCCGATACTCTACACATATCACCCCTGGGACATTTCATCAGCAAAATTCGTACACAAATTATCCGCCCTCGAGTTTTGTTATGAAAACATAAACCAGTGAAAGGGATCGGTGGATGAAGGAATTAAGTGACTTGGTATGGCAGAGTGTGTAACCATCTATGGTTCATTCAATGCTTGGTGAAGGACTTTTCACATTTGCCACCTTATTGCTTGAACTGAAAAATATTTGAACTAAAAGTTGAAATTACAAGCCAATTTCTTGAATGCAAGACCGTTGTAAGCATGTTGTAAGGTGTCTTTTGAGAGGCTCGTAGGGTCAATCGACGTAGGAGTGTAATTTTATTGGTTGACACTCCTGATGAAAGTTCTAAGGGGTGACACAATGTAGAGTGACCCTGGGTGACCTTTTTAGATACAAACTTCGGAATTCATCATAAAACAGATTCTTTTCAAAAGTTTGAGGAGTAAAATTGTCGTACCGTGTATGAACATAATATGTTGTTTTATTTGAGAGATCAACACATAGTTAAAATAAATAAGTTCGTTGGAAAAGTTAAAGGTACATCCATTGTGTTGTTGGGGGTCAAATATGACAAACGTTATAAATGGTCTTATTTTATCGAGAAGTAACAACTGTTACCGAAAACAACCACTTTAATGATACTCGACTTAGTATATTGACGATATGAAGGTAAAAGTAGTGATTTCTGATCGAAAACCGGACAATGCACCGCGTGTGGCGCGCGCCAATGCGTCAGACGTAATTTTGGAATCTTATTTACACAAGACAAAATAACAAATTTGGGTTAATATGTTCAATAGGTCATATAACTACGGTGCATGTAAATAGGACGTTCACTTTCGGTTTCTACACATACATAATGATGTTACTCGATTTTAATTGGAAAATAGTAATTACGATATGTTTGGCGATTGGGGATGAATATGCAAGCTAAGTGAATTTATTTGTATTGTAAACAGCACATATGGTGTGTTGGAACGTATTAAAGCCAAATGAAATTTTACGAAACACAATGGATGCACCTTTAAGATACTACGAGAGTGAAGCATACCGTGAACAAGTCATTAAATGGTCCAGGTAATCCGACATTATAAAGAAGCCAGACGAGTCTATAATAATTTTATCAAGCTTCTTGTGGGAGTTTTGGAAGTACTGAAGGACGCTGGGTGTAATGCAGTGTTTGGAGGCGTTTCCATGGAGACACACGTGGTTTAGTGTGAACGAATCCTTGTTCAGAGTGGCATTCATCGTCTGTATGACTGTTGTGAGATTAAGGACCTGTAATATATAAAATAGTTAAAAGGAGGGTTCTATCAGGGTATTTTTTGTGGAAACGAAATTCGAGAGGATATTCCTGTTTACACATATATGTTATTAATACATGATTAAAACACAATCAAATTGAAAGATAGTAATGAAGGTAATATTTTGACGACTTTATATTTCACAACTTGATAAACACAAGCGTACATTTGTTGAAAATAAAAACAATGGGAACTGAAGCCATTCATTGGCGTTGCGAGTGGGAAAAACTTCGCTACAGCATAACAGCTAAGTGTTTATTAGTTTTATGACATGGAATACTCTATCAGTGTATGTCTTAAGTTATTAAAAAGTTGCAAAATAAGGTTAAATGTAGCGTGTTTTCATTTCACGTAATGCAAAAAGATGGCGACAGAACCCTCCCTTTAAGGACAAAAAAGATTCTACGAAACTTAAACAAATTGGTAAGGTAATAGTCTGACACTTTGGCGCAGTTCCGATTCTTTCCACATGCCTATATCATATGTAGACACAAGAGCGTTGGTGAATACTGAACATATACATGTATCGTGATACCATTAGCTGCACAGTCAATTGACTGCACAATGTTTTGTAATATTTCGCTTTAAACGTTGTCCCCTGTGACCTTGAACACTGCCCGAATCTGCGTTTGACATCCAACTCAAATCAAATTAAAATATATACATGTAAATATAAAAAAAAGCCTATTGATTCATTGTCGAATTATCCTGTTGACAGACTTGCTTGTCATTTAGAAATCAATATTGATCTAACTGCATACCCTTTTTTCGTTGTCATACCTTGTGGAGAAATGTCTTATTGAATACAGGGTTGAAGTCGACAGTGGTGCTGGAGGGAGGGGGTAGATTATGCTTGACTGGTGGGTGACGACCTCTTCTCCCCACAAGTAGATGGATGGGTTCGTATCCAAAACTGAAAAGTTCCATGTTTCTTTCACATTCAACCAACATTGGCACTTTGCTAGCCGCAAGTAAACAGATCACGATAATTGTTATTAATGACACCTTCTCACCCTGCCTCACACCTTCTCTACCCATATCACACCTTCTCTACCATGTGTCACATCTTCTCTACCATGTATCACACCTTCTCTACCCTATATCACACCTTCTCTACCCTATATCACACCTTCTCTATCCTATATCACACCTTCTCTACCCTATATCACACCTTCTCTATCCTATATCACACCTTCTCTACCCTATATCACATCTTCTCTATCCTATATCACACCTTCTCTACCCTATTTCACACCTTCTCTATCCTATATAACATCTTCTCTATCCTATATCACACCTTCTCTACCCTGTATCACATATTCTCTATCCAATATCATACCTCCTCTACCCTGTATCGCATCTTCTCTACCCTATATCACATCTTCTCTACCCTATATCACACCTTCTCTACCCTATATCACATCTTCTCTATCCTATATCATACCTCCTCTACCCTATATCGCATCTTCTCTACCCTATATCACATCTTCTCTAACCTATATCACACCTTCTCTACCCTATATCACATCTGCTCTATCCTATATCATACCTCCTCTACCCTGTATCGCATCTTCTCTATCCTATATCACATCTTCTCTAACCTATATCACACCTTCTCTATCCTATATCACAACTTCTCTACCCTATATCACACCTTCTCTACCCTATATCACATCTTCTCTATCCTATATCATACCTCCTCTACCCTGTATCGCATCTTCTCTACCCTTTATCACATCTTCTCTACCCTATATCACACCTTCTCTACCCTATATCACATCTTCTCTATCCTATATCATACCTCCTCTACCCTATATCGCATCTTCTCTACCCTATATCACATCTTCTCTACCCAATATCACATCTTCTCTATCCTATATCATACCTCCTCATACAGTGCTTGTAACAGATGAAGGCGCAAAGTTAATAGCAGTCATTCTTTCTATCACGACTGAAACAAGGTTATATCAAGCCAGCGAAACTTAAAAACATGAATGTTTAAAACAGTAATAGTTCATATTTCTTAAAAACACACGTTTTGGAATCTCATTAATTATAAATAGACGAGATATGGGTGTCAAAAATCGATTTTAGCTTGTTTTATGACATTCTGAGTAATGATGCATCAACAAATGTTATGTTATGTATGTCGATGATATATTTTCTTAATTGCGTAATAATTTCTTTTTAATTTATTTCAACTTTAAAACTAAACGTTGTGCCCTAAAAATCTTGAAAAGCGATTTCAGCACCCGAAGAGTATAAGAACAGACAGAACAAAAAAAGTAATCATACTCTAATGTATGAAATTGTGAGTACTTCTCTTCAGGACATGTGCCTTTCAAAGACAATCATTATCGACCTTTACCGCGTTTTACTCGTTTGAAAATGTGTTGACGTTTCTTTTGTTCTTCAGTATACATTTAAGTCCGTTCATTCGTGCCGCAATACCCCCGAGGGTTAGACACGAGTTGATGAAAATTGCTAAGGCCAGAGTTTTCAAAGAAAAACTTATATCTCTGAAGAAATGACTGTCATTGGACTTCATGTGTGATGGTGTCATGGCATTGTGGCGCTATCAACTATATGGCATCATATTATGATGATGTCTTCAGGATTTTGACGTCATATCAATATTTTGCCTAATGTATTTGATGTTGGAACAAATCTGTGATGTAAGATAAATCGTTTTGACAGTAGGTTTTGCTCAATTGCCCCGGCATTATTAATTTCATGACAACATGTGGCTTACAAACCGATTACAGACAGACGATATCTCATATTGGACACATATTTGGGTGATACACGCAAAAAACACCCCTCCCTCATGGAAAGATATATCCAAAAGAATATATTATGCTTTTCTCTGAAGGACCATTTGAATGTTTTTTTGAGTGTGTCAATAGAGTTAAGCAATGGAACTTAGTCCCAAGATACCTACGAACTCAATGCATCATGATGAGACATCATTAAACTGGTGCAGGGGAAGTAAGGCATGGGCGTGACGGGACAAGCTGTAGTGGGGCAGTCCAAACAGGAACACGGGTTTGTGTCATTGGTCACGTCCACAGAACACGGCACAATTACTCCGTCCAAACTTGTCATATTTCCTGCAGGTGTTGTACGGTTTTTGTCAGTGATGAAGAAGTTGATCTGAAAGGGAGTCTGTCCGTTTGCAGTGCTTCCCATAAAAGCAAGCCAATTCTCTGGAGTACACTGGTCAGCCGAGCGACCACACAGGACTCCAAGAGCTCGCTCGTTGGCACTGGGCATCTGAACACTTTGACAAGAGTTGTACATGCCGTGGGAGAAGTGAGTGCTTACGTCACAGTCGATAACGGTCACTGCTTTGGTGTTCTTAGCTTTAGCCTCAGGGGTCACAGTGGTTTTGTTGACCTGCATGAACTTGCTATGGTCCGGAGCACAGGTAAAGTAGCAGTAGAGGTTGACAAAGTTGTGGAAGCAGGAGGGACAGCGAGAAAGCACCTGTTTCGGGACACCCATGTTGGCCTTGAGGATTGTCAACTGTTCCGCTGAACAGCATGTCATCGGGTCACCCTTCTCATCTGCAGGAAACAACATCAGTCGTATTTCACTGACCACAGTTAAACAATTCATAAGCGTAGAAACGGGAGGGTGGGAGGAGAGGGTCTTTGGCTCAAACCTTTTCTATCTATTTTAGGTCTTAAATGTATCTGCGGGGAAAACAATTGGATTTGCTTTTAAATCTCATTCATTGGGCCGTTGAATATCAACATATAACAAAGTATAGTTACATGAAACTACACCAGCGCATTCATAACAACCACGCCAAATTTGAATTTTTCCAGCCATCCACACGGATGGACGGGCAGACTGAGTGCTACATACTCGCAACCTCATTGTAGGGAGGTTATAACATTGCTCTTAATCTTCAAAGAATATATCAATTAAAAGAGTATAAACACTGTGCACTGACTCTGTATCTTGTAGAGGTCCGGACAGTACTCCTTGTAGATGTCCAGTCCAGTCTGGTTGGTGAGAGGCTTCGCCGGTCCGCTATAGTCACAGTTGATTGTGTAACCTGTCGTCGGACTCTTTCCACAAGTGTCATACCAAACACAGTGTCCGTCCTCACCTCCTACCTGCAACATAGAGGTGGATATGTTCAACAATGTTCTTAACAGTTCGTTTGACCTGCAACATTGAGGTGGATATGTTAAACAGTGTCCTAACAGTTGGTTTGATCTTCAACATTGAGGTGGATTTGTTAAACAGTGTTCTTAACGTTTGGTTTGACCTGCAACATTGAGGTGGATATGTTAAACAATGTTTTTAACAGTTGGTTTGACCTACAACATGGACGTAGATATGTTAAACAGTGTTCTTAACAGTTCGTTTGACCTGCACCATTGAGGTGGATATGTTAAACAGTGTTTTTAAAAGTTGGTTTGATATGCAACATTGAGGTGGATTTGTTAAACAGTGTTCTTAACAGTTCGTTTGACCCGCAACATTGAGGTAGATATGTTAAACAGTGTTCTTAACAGTTGGTTTGCCCTGCAACATTGAGGTAGATATGTTAAACAGTGTTCTTAACATTTGGTTTGATCTGCAACATTGAGGTGGATATGTTAAACAATGTTCTTAACATTTGGTTTGACCTACAACATTGAAGTGGATATGTTAAACAGTGTTCTTAACAGTTGGTTTGACCTGTAACATTGAGGTGGATTTGTTAAACAGTGTTCTTAACGTTTGGTTTGACCTGCAACATTGAGGTGGATTTGTTAAACAGTGTTCTTAACATTTGGTTTGATCTGCAACATTGAGGTGGATATGTTAAACAGTGTTCTTAACAGTTCGTTTGACCCGCAACATTGAGGTAGATATGTTAAATAGTGTTCTTAACAGTTGGTTTGCCCTGCAACATTGAGGTAGATATGTTAAACAGTGTTCTTAACATTTGGTTTGATCTGCAACATTGAGGTGGATATGTTAAACAATGTTCTTAACATTTGGTTTGACCTACAACATTGAAGTGGATATGTTAAACAGTGTTTTTAAAAGTTGGTTTGATATGCAACATTGAGGTGGATTTGTTAAACAGTGTTCTTAACAGTTCGTTTGACCTGCAACATTGAGGTGGATATGTTAAACAGTGTTTTTAAAAGTTGGTTTGATATGCAACATTGAGGTGGATTTGTTAAACAGTGTTCTTAACAGTTCGTTTGACCCGCAACATTGAGGTAGATATGTTAAACAGTGTTCTTAACAGTTGGTTTGCCCTGCAACATTGAGGTAGATATATTAAACAGTATTCTTAACAGTTGATTTGATCTGCAACATTGAAGTGGATATGTTAAACAATGTTCTTAACAGTTGGTTTGGTAACTGCAACATTGAAGTGGATATGTTAAACAATGTTCTTAACAGTTGGTTTGGTAACTGCAACATTGAAGTGAATATGTTAAACAATGTTCTTAACAGTTGGTTTGGTAATTGCAACATTGAAGTGGATATGTTAAACAATATTCTTAACAGTTGGTTTGGTAACTGCAACATTGAAGTGGATATGTTAAACAGTGTTCTTAACATGTACAGTTCGTTTGCTGCTTTTATTCCTTCAATTGGTTTTACTTTGCTTTCCCACCTCAGGAATTATTCAAATGGCAATAACCTACCCTCTCCATTTATAATATCATGAAATTGTACCTTTATTATTCCAATTTTCATAAAATATCTATTTGTTATCAATAATTATGTTGTGGTTGTTCCAGATTGTTTGTTTTTTAATTAATTTTCTGATTTTCACATTTTGTCAGGAATATATACCACACATGAAAAACATCGTTCTAAAACTTAGTGGATGATTTTGCATTACAAAATTATTTTATGTATTTCGAGCTTCCAGACCAGATGGAGTAATGATGACGTTAACATTTATTCAGGATAACATCACATTCATTATTGCTAGTATTATGTCTACTTATCATTTTAATTTGTGATTTGTAAATGCCATTATATTCATATCTTACCCATATGGGAAGAAAGACACAGGGTAATATATTTTCTGTAAGTCACACGGGAGTTACACCTTTTCCTGGCTTTTGATTGGCTGCTACAGAAAATAAACTTTTTCATTGGTTGCCGGAACTACTTCATTCATCTTTTCAGTTCATTCACTATTTTTTTACACTCAAACTCTCTTCTACACGAGAACAAGGAAAACGTAACCAAATGTACATTTATTTTTTATTAGCGATAAAGACGTTTCTATTATATCTACACACTTGTTGATAATATTTTAGAAATGCAAAAAAATACTTTGTTAAATAAGGTAAGATAATTCGTCTGCTAATGAGTTGCCGATGTTAACAAACATGGCGTCATCCGTAATTGCCGATAAAAGTGAATGACCTCGTAAAGGTTGATGGAAGCATATTGGGAAGAGTGGTCAATATTGTTCAGCCACTGAACAGCTTCAATGTTTATGTTGTAAGAAGTAAGCAAGGTGAGCTGCATGTGCCGAGATACCGCATTTGACAAATATCCTGTCATGCAGTAGGCCTACTGCCTACACGACTTCCGGTCGATTTCACTGAAAAATATTCAAATGTTCGCGGTGTTCTTCACCTTGTGTTTCTTGTTAAAAAGTTGACAGTTAAATAAAACCACTGTCTGAGTTGATTTTAAAAATTTGTTGTAGATTAAGAAAGAGTAGTTCGTTGTCTAGTGTATATATTTTCAATCTTGCCGAAGTTGATTGTCTCGCAATGTGATGCGACTGTCACACGTAACGTCTCGCCTTCAAATGGAACACCCGACTGTACCCCTCACATGGTTCGACAAATTACGTTTTAATTGCAATTATGAGTAAAAAAAGGCAAGAAGTTAGGTTCAGTAAACCGATTTAATGTACAATTACATGAATACATAATCTAACAATAATATAAGGATAAGAATAACACATTATACTAAGGAACGTTTTGTTCTCGCGTAATGCATTTGTTTAAAAAGGTAGTGACGCGATGAAATTCCTGGAAATTTAGTCTCATCACACGCGTAGGGATACGGGGATTCCCCAACTACGGGTTTCCTTATAGAGGAACAGCTGATTTCTTTTTAGGGATTTTTAGAATGAAAACGGATATATGGGTAAGATAAACAATAACCAACTCGTGACGGGGAATGACAGATTATCTTTCCCTCGTCATATCAATCAAGTAATTGCCTCGCGCAAGGCTCGGCAATTACGTAAATGATATGACTCGGGAAAGATAATCTGTCATTCCCCGTCACTCGTTAGTTATTGTCTAAATAATTATTGTCTTATGTTGTCTAGATTAATGTTAAATTTGGTTCCTAACATTTCAAATTCTGTTTGAGACAGTGATCTCTTTTTGAACAAATCCAAATGAGGTTTTAAAAGAGAAAGAAAAACGAGCAAGACATTGTAGGACGTTGATAACTGCACAGTAATTTTTCAAATCCGCCCAATGCAAGAGCTGTGTCATCAGCAAATCGAGAAAGAATATTCGAAAGTAGTTCTACACACAGAATAAACAAATATGGGACAATAGGATCGCCTTGTAGACATCAAAGTTAAATAATAATAATAAAAAGGCTGTATGGCATACCCATTAACCATGATCCTAGATTCTATCTCATTATAAATCGAAAAAAGATAAAACATTTGTCAAATAACGTCTATCAACTGAATCATTTCAATGCTTTTTCAAAGTCTACTGATATCAAAAGTCCTGGAATATGATACGGTTCAGTGTGTTACATTTAATTCATAGTCAATCTGGTAACCTAACCTATATATCAACCTTTCATAAATCGATTTTGGTCCTCATTAATAATACATTGCAAAATGTCTTAATTTCTTCTTGATATCACATGATTTGATACCATCAGTTAACGCGTGTAACATCTTACCGAGTATAAACTCAGATCACTCATTAATAGAATTATTATTATTATTATTGTCATTATCTTCCTCCACGTTATGTCGTAGAGCAGGCTTTTGGAAATCGAACAACTGCCTTTTACAGGACAGAAAATATGTCGAACTCGTAAAGGAAACTATTAAAACAACTCTAAATGAGTGCAAAGTCAAAGATGAAAACTTATTAGGGAGAATTCACTTCTAATGATTCGAGGTAAAACAATTTATCATCCTTCTACGCAGAAGAAAATACGAGCGGGAAAGGAGAAACCCTTAAACTTGAATAAAAGTTATCAAGCAATCATTATGAAAGACAAACAATATTAGAAGAAATCAACATGGTAAGATCAAAAGCTAAATGGATTGAACATGGGGGGGACAAGTAAATATTTCCTCAAACTTGAATCAGGACATAAATCTAGATAAAGGCTTTAGATGGATAAGGACAACTCGTGAAAGATCTAAATTCGTAGAAACAACATTGTCCATGACTGATATGGTGGAAGACTCAAAGACTGGGCCCGAACATAAAGATCTTAGACCAGCTGAAATACTGAGAGGGAGAAAGCTGTCAATGAGACAGAGGATGCAATTAAGGGTTTTATTAACCCTTTCACCGTTCAAGAGAAGGATCATGTGTATTGCCTATCGTCAGGCGCCCGCATACCATCTGAAAATGAAAATAACATCCTCATGGCTGAAGAAAGAGGAAAGTAATGCAAAGATGCTTTTATCAATGAGAGACTGAGAAAAAAATGACCATTTCTTTGAACTAACAAAGACATTGAACTTAAAGACCATGGACGATTCAAGTAAAACAGTGAAACTGAAAACAGCAAAGAGCAAAATCATTAAAGGTAAACAAGGTAACATAGCATTCCAGCTTCTTGTGAAGTCACAAAATGAAGACCTTCATTTGGATATGAAAGATGTCTTGAAGTATCCTCTGACCCCTGTTCCCTTTGCTCTAGGCACAGCTGACGGTTAACTCTCTAAATCAGACAAGTCCAAATCACTAAAGAATCTCTTTAGGGAAACATAAAATGCTGAGATACCACTCCTTGATTCAGATGTTTTTGTCATCGTGGATGGTAAAGCTCTATTCCACAGTATGAAGGATGTACCACCTAGCTTCAGTCAGATTTCCATCAAATGTTTCAACATGATTCCAAGAAATGTCGATGTGATATTCAGTACAGACATGTACATTGACAGCTCAATTAAATCAATGGAACGGAAGCGTAGAGGATGTGGTGACAAACTACTTTTGCATGGTGAAAATACCAAAAAGCCTGCTGATTGGAAGTCTTTTTTGACAAACGATGAAAACTAGAAACTGACTGAATCACGGAAGAACAACTCTTATGCATGTCATCTAAAAGCCAGAAAGGTTTTCCTCATATGTGATGGAAAAGGGTACTGCTTTTAATCGGCTGATGGAAAGACAACGGAGAGGACAGATGTACAAGCTCTCAATGCTAGACAAGAATAGACAGATACTATAGCAGTCTTTTACAGCATCTATGCCAAGGACAATGGATACAAGACCATACAAATAAAGACACCGGACACTGATATGCTTCTTCATTCTTCTCCATCATATCCATCATCTTGAAGGAGTAGAAGTTCTCTTTGATACTGGAGCTGGAAACAACAAGAAGAAGTTGATCAATATGACCAACTATTCATTGTCCTACACAAGGGAACAGCGTTCTTCTCTGCTTGATCTACATGCTTACAGTCGATGCGACACAACCAGTGCATTCAAAGGAAAGGAAAGATCAAACCTAAACGCTGGAGAAAATGCCCAGGTACACGTCTGCATTTGCAACACTTGGCAACTCATGGGACCTCACACAAGACATCATTGGACAAATTGAACAGTTCACATGTGCTGTATATGGAAAACCAAGGTTTGTAAGTGTGGATGAACTGAGACATTTTGTCATTCATGTAAAATATGAAGACAAATCACTGGACGCAGCACGGAACATTGACATGGGCAGCCTACCACCTTGTAGAAGAAGTTTGCTTCAGCATCTGAAAAGAGTCAACTTCCAGGTAGCAGTATGAACAATGGCATACTTAGCTAAACCGCTCATACCAGAGAACCGACTTGACCATGCATGGTTGGGACACATCCAATAGAACCACGGAACCTCTGTGGATAGATGGTGACAATTTACCACAACATCTTCTCTGTTTTCTGCAGAATGTGATTGATGGTGAAGATAATAATGACTCAGCGGAACCTTCTCTGATGAGGAGGACTAGACTTATCTGTCTTGTGGATAAATGTTTTCATTACTCAACCTTCGTGAGATCACTCATTAGATAACAATGAGTTGGTTCCACACATGTGTGATACCACCTGTGCTGCAGTAACGTCATAATCGGCTCGTGACGTCATAGTCGTTTTTGGTTGACGTCTCAATATAAACCGCACGACTGCATTCCAAATTTCCAAATTTCCAAATTTGCCTCCACCTTTCGAACCTGGCATCAAAATTATCCTTTTTGAAATTTTCAATCTTTATTAATGGTCCGTGTGACCTGAGTGGGAGAACAGCTCCGCTGAAAACCGCTCGTTAAATCTCCGTAATCATCATCATCAATAGCGGGTGATATATTTGTAAGTGAGCGTCACTAAAAACGATTTTCTTGCAATTCAGCGCTATTTACATCATTGTGTATTAAATATGATTTTCGTCTGAAATTATGCAAATTTTCACGTTCTCATGAATATGCATGAATATGCAAATGAGGTAATTTGAATACCACCTTCCACTGATAACGACAATTATATATAATTTAATTTGGTACCAGTTAGAGATGTTTAGGATGAATATTAAAGGAATGGTGGCCAAAAAGGTATTTTATATAATTATGAATATAGTCACGGGTGAGCGTTTGTCATGGAAACACATAGATCGATATAACATTGTTCAAATGAGTTTATTTTTGGGGAATATCATTTTTTAAAAGGTTCAGATACGGGGCTATATTTTGGTAATAATACATGGCAAAATGTCTTAATTCTGTTGGCAATTGCTGCTTAACCTATATTATTGGAGGCATTTAAAAGTGATTTTGGTCACCAATTTTTAGGGTTTTATTTTGGCTTTGTTTATTTCTTCTCGGGATGCACTTTATTAGTCCTTGCCTTGAGTGATTGACAACTTACCCATTTAAATCCATATTTTAATGAATTTAGCACAATGAAAATAGTCCAAAATCTTTTCAAAAGAATTTGAGAAATTTTGCTGTAAACCATCGTGGCCTGGACCTTGGTCATGCTTCATTGTTCTCGATGATTTGGACAATTCAGATAAAGTTAGATCTCCTCCGAGATTATCAGATACTGTCTGTGTTAGTTTTGTTATGCAAAGTCTTTGAAATAGCCAGCCAAATATATATGACTGACGCTATGGGCTATGTATAGCAGCAATTGCCAACAGAATTAATATGGTCTAGCTTGTTTTAAGGCATTCGGTTGACGCCACGTGTATCTTTTGGAGTGGTAGTTTAGTTCTCGCCATGGATATTTGAGGTCAAATGTGTCAATTAGTTCAAAAAATTTTTCTCTTGCTTTGGAAATATTTTCATGTTTATGATTATACGTTAACTTTGGTTTAACCCTAAATTCAAATCACCACAAAGGTATATTTCATCACTGTCAAAATCTTTGAGGAGTTCAGTTAGATCATAAAAACTCGGGTGTATCATTAGGCCCGTGAATAGTAGTAACTGTATGACATGTTCTCTATTCGCCTACACTCCGACTAGCCTCCGGTCCTAAACAACATCAAGATCTGTTGATTACTGATTACCCAATGATAAACCAAGGACGAAGTCCGCGGTCAATATTGTTTTCTCGGGTCCATACTATACATGTTATTACTCATATTACAAAATATTTCTGCCGAATAAAGTCGATTTTATTGTTTGTGATGAGGATATATCTCATAAAGAGATATACACAATTTCATTCATGAGAGTATGATACGTAATACACTATATCCGTTTAAACACACATGGGGTGCTAAACTTATTATTTCAAATGCTTTTTTAAAAAATAATGTTTCTTTTTTACGGTAAAAAAATAATGAAATATGGAAATTACGTTACTGCAAGATGTTGTTGGCATTATATACCTTCTTTGACTCTAAATCTATTACGCATAGTTGCTGTATGATGTCATGAAACAATTTGTTAAAAGTCCTGAATTGAATTTCAGAAATATGAAGAGGTAATGTTTCAAAAATTGCAAATTAAGTTAAGTTAGCCTTTAGAGACCTGGTGTAACTCTGTTTCAGTCGTGTTCATTACTGGTTGATTAATATATCTTGCGTTGTTATTCCTATATTTTTTTTGCCCGCGAGTGTAATTCCCTATGGTTCAACCTTTCAAGAACTATATATGTTGTCTTGTGAAGATAAATAGTATCTGAACATATTTCAAATAGGACACATTCATCTTTGTAGTGTAGGTGTGATGTCGAAAACAATAGAATTAATACATCCAAGCGATGGTCATACCCCTAATATACTATATCACAAGAGCCATCAGGAGAGATGGCTTATCCCCCCGGCCCCACATAAGTTGAATAATCAGTTTTAGCAGTATATAATTTTAACTAAAAGGTGTTTTTGCTCGTAAAAACAGATGTCTCCTCCTCCCCCAATTAAATTCAAGTCAAGACAAGTCCAAAATGTTTCTATGGAAACAGAATTTTTTAAAAAAAGTTCAAACCCCTAAAAGGCACATCTACAGGATATGGGGAGGCAGTATATCAAATTTGGTGAGGATCGGTCCAGTAATTTTAGAGATATGCTCCGGGAAAGAAACCCTACCCTTTAAATAGAAAAAGTTCAAATTGTTACCATGGAAACAGAAATAAATAAAGTTTTAAAAAGCTTAAACCCCAAAAGGCACATCTACATGATATGGAGAGGCTGTAAACTAAATATGGTGAAGATTGGTCAAGTAGTTTTCTAGGAATGCTCCGGAAACGATGTGATCAAGGACAGACAGACAGACGGACAGACAGACGGAAACAACGACTAAAAACTAAATGGATGTAATGAGGTCAACATCCAATGCCCATTTGAAATTATATTTCAGAATGTTGTCATCATATTATCTTTCGATAGCATACATAAATACATATACTACATTTTTCTTTCAAATAAGTCATAAAAAACAAAAATCGATTGAATATTTGCTCATTAAAGGTATGTTCATGCAAGTAAGTATTAAACAGAACGAAAACTTAAACAAGAATGATATTATAATGTTATAGGTTAACGGAGGACCATATCGCCATCTCAAGCGTAACGACATGAGTTAAACAAGCTGCATCGTGATCGCTACGAGACCTTGAAACACGGACTCCATATACATTAGAGAGTCGCTGCTTGAAATAAACATTAACGACAAAAATAAAAACATTTATCGTTATTACGTGATTGCATTTACGTGGAGAACCGATTCAACTTTCATTTTTTAAATAAAGGAAGTTTTAGAGGTGAGAAATAACATGAATTAACAGTGAACTGTGCAGTGAAAATTGAGTTGCTCCATAGAAGCAACATCCGGGTCTCATGGACAGTCACATGCCTCTGTGGTTGAAATACATCAAAGGGAGCGTAGGTTTGTGTCCCCGGCATATCCGACAAATGATCTCAGAAAGTTGCAAAATTAATCTTTTTTTTGTGAAATAATTATAAAATAACTGTTAAAATGCAAAATAATCAAAAACGCATGTTTCATGACGTCATACATGAATTAAGACGGAGAATGCATTAGAAGCAGTTGATTCGTTATATGATTAATATTTATATTGTGATTATTATCATTAAGATAACGTAGATGGTGATGAAGATGAAGCATATGATTGACCACAGTAACGAATCCATTGTTCCTCTTTCATGCTCCACGTCACAACAACTCGATCCGTTTATTAGAAAATCTACCTCCCAATATTGTACAGCAGATTATGAGAAAATGAATTCTATTATATTGAAGTTAAAGATGGCGAGGTAAGCTTGACTTATCCTTATCATACTTTGACATCGATTGCAATAATAGTTAAAATTCAAACGGAAGCCATATCGTTGTTTATTTAAACGATGGTCAATTTTAAATATTTCAGGTTATTAACCGAGTAATAATATTCATCTTTTCAACACCTGACGAGTATATGCCTCACCTGAGATTTGAGAAGTAACGCCATGTTTACAGGTAAGAAGACTGCCCCAGCCAGGGTAACAGATATAAGCAATGCTGCCATGTCTTCGGATTGCTTCGTTGTGAGTCTGTTGGTCACGTGGACAAAGATAATACACAACACAATCACACGTCACTTGCCATAGGAATACACCCTGACCTATAGCATCTGCTTAAACAAAAATCCCCGATCGCTCAATTTAGTTCCGGGTTGGCTTCAGCCACCTCGTTATAACATCACGATTTATACGGTTATCTGTAGTCCCAAAGTGTACGAGGACTTAAGCTTTCAAGGGCATTTAGTTTTTCAAAAGATACATATTATATAACACATATTATAGTATCCGACACATTTCTCACTTATTCCAAGTTAATGGATGAAAACTATTATTCAAGAATGAAATGTTATGACTGAACGTTAACGTTCTAATGAGGATTTCCACACAGGTTAAAAACAAACAATGATTCTACATTGTATACTGCCTATAACATTATACGCAATAATATGTGGATGTATTATCCAAGGGATTATCACATAATTCCCGGGGTCGTAACGTAATTTCCCTCTTACTCGAGTAATTATCTTAAAAATGCCCCTTTTCAAATATCTAATAGTATCTAACTGAATCTGCAAATGATTGTTCCAATATCTCGTTTCGAACCCGAATCATCCATACACCTGTACACCAAGCGCAGCGATGATAACACTATGCTATAGGGACTAGGCTAGCAGTCAACCATTTGTTTAAACTCTGCTCCTTTAAAGTATACATATTCGCTTGATTATGAAGCATATTTTGGTTTATCTTTGGAAGGAAGGCATGAACATGGTTCACTTTGATGAATAAAGTATCAGTACATTGAGTACACTACATATCTAAGTCTAAAAGTTGATAGTCGAGTGGAAGATTGGTGTAGCCGCTAATATGATCGATTTGTAAATGCTTGCGTCGGGCGGATAACGTTTGGATCTAAATATTCTTGGATTTCTGAATCTGCAGTGTCAAATTATAATGGATCTCAATGTTAGTAAACATATGGATTTTCAGTGGAAACTATTTTACACCTGAACGAGCAGTGCAGTCAGTGCATAACACAACCTTCGTTTCAATTTGAGAAAATATCTTTTAGCAATAAAAGGGGACAATTATTCCGGATTACCCACGTGGTTAAACATTTGCTACTGCTGTGTTCATTAGTCTTATATTTTTTTCCATAATAGAGGCCAAGCATGAGTGGTTGAACGTTTATATTTTGAATATTCCAACTGTAATATAGGATGATATTCCAATACTGTATGAGGTTGGAGGCGTGTGTGACCCAACCAATAGGTTTGGGGGATTTCACAGTGTGGTAGTCCCTCTAGTAACCTGCAGTAAGTTCGTCATGTCATGACGTAACGTATGATCTCGTATCTCCGATGTCCTGTCTAGATGTGAGATGGGGATAGTATTTCGGAGTGACCATATAGCATTGTAAGTGTCGTATGAGGTATCTGAGAGATTTTGTCATTCTAAAAGTTTATTTGTGTGTGATTAACTACATATTGCCTTGAAAAGCGTTTTTCTGCTGTTCCATATAACTGTGATATTAACACTTGAATATTTTCATAAACACACATAGACTGAATAAAGTAATGACACCTTTGATTTCGAGAGAACCATTTTTTGTGCCATTTGTTGATCAAATGCTATGGCATTGTTGTAATGGCTTCTTGCTGAATAAGTTCCGTTACTGCTACACCCCGTTGGGTCGCGCGTTATCGTCTATGTAAACGGATCTTGTACATTTCGTACAACATGAGGCTGAAGAATGTTATAATTGCTTAAGTCTTAAAAAAACAGTGGCAAGTTCTAGTATACATCCATAGAATACAATCCCGCTTCAAAATGGATCGTCCTCGACGCTGATTGCTATATAGGTTGGTTGGCCACTCTTAGGTTATCTTGCCCCCAAACATTATCTCTGCCCTTGGTAGCAATAATCTTCTGCACTCAGTGCACCAATGAATCATGTTCATATTTACACTTTGCACCAAATCTAGAGAAAGAACAATGATGCTCCTGTGTGTCAATATATCGTTGTCTAATATTCACTGACATTTTCGACAGTCAAATTGAACAGTCTCAGGTTGATAATCCATTGACCTCAAGGTGGGTGGGTGGGTGGGTGGTGGGAGTGGGGATCTAACCAGCCTCAGTCATCTAGTGCAGTCGCTCTTGGTCGCCAGTGACGTTATCGGTTTGGTGATGCCTCTACTTTTCACATTCCAGTTGTCCTCAATCTCTCAGCTGTAGAGAGAAGACCTATGTGTTTCGAGACGAGTCAAAATCGAATGCTCATGTATCTCCTCTCGTTGAAATCGTGATGGAAGTTGATATTGAAAACGCAATACAAAGCAGATATATGTCTTTGCATATATTGAACTTAATAGTAATAAAAAATACCAATCTAGTTGTACTGCTATAGATCCCGTAAGTCCGTCGGGACGAAAAACATTACATCTGCTTTTAATTAGATTGTAAAAATATACCAAAGTAAAATTTAGCTTGACTTTTTATTCTGAATATAAACTTGCAGCAAACTGCTTTTGAAGCTTTCACACACTGTTCATCGGGGATCTATGAGCCCAAGGCTACCACAAAATGATCTGAGCGCTCAGGTGACCTCGAGGACTATATATTACATTGAGATATGTGTTACTATGAGTTCACGTTAGATTCATTGCTGTTTAGATAAAGTGATTGGGAAGTCACACGCCATAATATCTGTCAGAGCTAACACTTCAAAGAACACGTGCACTTATCACGAGATAAAACACACTGTTTCTGGGACGGTCAGTGTTGTTGTTTTGCAGTCGGTACATCTATACCTATCAATAGTATTGACATTACAAATATTTATTAAATATAATTACAGGTAGTCGAATGAATGGAAAATTTCAATGTACAGGCGTCTTATGATAATGTAACAAGTTAACTAAAACGGGCAGTTATAAGTATAACGGTTAGCCTATTTCATATATATCAATAATTTCGATCGAACATATTTAATCAATATTGAACCCTGGACACAGTTTTGCACAAAGATAATTGTAAGGCAATGCTTATATACATGTATGGTACTTAAAATTATATTAGTGCTAAGAGAGCTTTGGGAATCTGGACCCTGATCAATATAATTACCCAGGTTATGTAATGGAAGCGAATGCGAGAGCGTTCAAGCAAAGATAGGCCTTCGGGGCGCATCCCAGTTTAAAAACAGCTGTCTGTTAAGGACAAGATTGTTGACGATGGCCAACTTCCGATTTAGCAAAGACACTGCTCATCCCCGGTGTATTTGATCTGAAATATAATTAAGTGTCAAATCTTCGTCCTAAAAAGTAGTTCCGTCCGTGGTCTTCTAAGAATGTGGCTGGTGCAATAAAGACAAAGGAGCAATTGTCGTAAAGGCGCTGTAGCACGTTTTTTTTTGCATATTATGTTTTCTTAAATTTGCCATTTATTATCAAAGCTAATACAATTTAATGTAACGTTCGAGGGTAAAAAATATCATTACATGACCCGATAAGCCGTATCCATTGAAAACTGTTTTCCGAATGTGAAGGAAAGGTACAACTTGTACAGCGACAATTGTGTTGAACTGTTCATTGTGAGACGTACATCTGTAGGCCTTAAACGATTTTGATACATGGTTGCCATAATTATTACTCTATCCTGGGTGATTAGGTGTAGGAGAATGTCCGAAAACTGGCCATTAGTTTTGCACGTGGACCATGTTTGAGGCCGTTAGGCCGAAAACATGCTCCACGTGCAAAACTAATGGCCAGTTTGAGGACATTCTCCTACTTATAACAAAGTTTAAGTAAACAAGTCCTTGCTAATGGAATGCACGCCACGACGCAATTTGTCATGTGCAAAACTAATGACGACTTATGCTCTATATGTATTTCATGATTGTAAGTTGCATTCCCTCTTTTGCCAAGTTAAAAAAAATAGAGCCACCGGGTTTATATTGTTTGATGATGAAGACAGAAATATATTGTCTCAATATAATGCACAATCCCTAGCCCTGACAAATCTTAGTCTTGAAATTGAAATCGCTGATATATGTCTTGTTTAGAAACATTATGCTATTTCAAGAATCACGTGAACTTGTCATACGGTTTCTGTTTGGGTTTTGTGTATTGTACACACATGTGATAATTGAGAATTTAAAGAGTGAGACACTGTCTCACATCGAGACATGAGTTAAGAGACTTTAGGTGTCAACTTGTCACCAAGATACTTTTGAAAGTGTACCTCTGTTGACCTACCATTACAAGTGGGTACCTGGTAAACGTTGGGCTGGAGGTGGCCTTCAAGCGCTTGAATTCGCTGTTTGAGTTAGACCAGGGTAATAATGCAGGGAGCGCATTGAGCATACATTCGATGTGAATATATGTGCTATATAAATACCCTAGTTATTCTTATCTTTTAGGTAGCATTTGTAGGACGTGTTAAAACTGAACTGAGGTCAGTTTTGATATAAGAGGTTTAGAATTTTGTACAATTGCAGCACTCCCTCGAGAAGTGAATTGAACGACACCTACATGTACCTCTGTCAATTGTAACAGATACCAGTATGTCGCTAATGGGAAGAAGAAGAATCCTAAAGAAATCATTGTACATATGTGTACATCAAAACATTTACACCAGGACTATCGCAAGACCAGAAAGCTACATATCAGGAACATAATGAGGTCTCGGGATATATATTTAACAATATGTGTTTGTTAAACACTGATGCCCTCAGGTATGATCATAGTTTGGATTAAAATATCAAAGTGTACTCAAAGTAAAATGCATTTCTTCTACCTCATGTGATTGTTATGGTCATCATCATCATCATCATCTTTATTTCCTCCTTTTGGAGATTATTGATACAAAAATAAGGACAGTGCATAGACATTTACAATATATTAAAGGGTAAAAGAAGTGTTAGAATTTTATGTAGAAGAATTATATGAGTTCAATGGTATACATCAGCAGTTGTCATCTCTGGAATAGTGGTTATCAGTGGCAGCTAATGTCTCTTGCTAACAAGTTCTCTCTGGTAGAGAGCCATGACGTTCATGATAAACACGGCGCACAAGTCTCTAAATTCAGCTGCAGTTTTAGAGTCTAAGTTTATCTGGAAAGGTCTTCCTAACAGATATTGTAGTAGAGTCTCGTTGTCTGTATTGTCGAGGCCTGACCACAGTTCTAGTGGAAATGAGTCTATTACTGTTGACCAGAAACTATCATACCGATCACCGAGATGGTTGCAAGGCGTCATTACATGTCGAATGAGGTCATAATAGCTGTTGTTGCAAAGCTCGCATGTTGACTCAGGGTTCTGTGGAATGGCGACCCAGAGCTGAGCCATATGTGTATATGGTTTCACTAAGAGTCTGTTTTTAGCTGCTTTCCACACTGTTGCTCCTCCAGGAATTTGTTGCAACATTTTAAAACACCGGAAGTCGTCATCCCCATCCATGCGAGCTAGCCATTCTGCTGTGTAACTTCTTCTGATTGATTGCGATGTCTGCTGTTTCCATTGGTGTTTACTTGGAAGCCTATTGTGCTTGAGGTAGTGGCTTAGCATATCTTGCAGGTTTTATTTGCAGAGGATATTGGTGATGTATGGAACGAAGCCTTTTTGGGAGGTATTGTCCAATTGAAAGTATTGAAACAATCGCTTATGAAACAGCTTCTTAGAGATGTTTTCTGGGGGTAGTGAGCAGAGTCTATGGAGGAACATCAGCTGTCGTTTGTGTATCTCTTCAGTGATTGGTAGCCAGTTGATCATACTCAGACACATGTCAGTTCTTGTTCGTTGCTGGAATCCTTGGAGTGATTTGGCCATGTAATGCCAAGTGGAAGAGAGTTGTCTGATGTTATTTTGTGAGAGCTGCGTCCAAAGCTCGCATCCATACAACATACACGGGAGTATGGTCTTTTGGACAGTGTTGGCAGATATCAACGGATTGACTCCTTTGGGTTTCAGTCCTATTCCCATTAGGGCATGAAAACAGGCCTTAGCTTTCTTGCAGCCGAGAGTTACAGAGTCATCATTTTTAAGGCAGTTGTTCACTTGCATTCCTAAGTGGCGTGTAGAAATTGTTATAGGCATACATTCATCTGTGATGTACCAATCCAGTTTGGAGGATCCAGGTTTTTCACCAAACACAATGACTTGACATTTTGATGGATTGAGTTCATACCTCCACTTTCTGGCATATTTTGATACAATATCCAGCATGGACTGAAGGGCACTTGGGGATAAGGCTAGCAGTGTGATGTCATCGGCTAAGGATGGATTGCCAAGGTTAAGATCCATGACAGTGACACCATAGTTAGAAGATTGAAGTTGTGTAAGGAGTTCGTCTATGAATATGAGGTAAAGGATTGTGGACAGGACTCCTCCTTGTCGTACACCTTGTTTTATTGGGATTGATCTTCATGTGGCGCCATTCACTGCGACTGAGCTTCTCATATATGTGTAGGCATTGAATAAAAGCTTCCATGTGAGTCCTGTTATTCCGAGGTGGTTTAACTTTAAGAACAGTCCATTGTGCCAGACTGTATCGAACGCACGTTTGTTATCCAGGAATGCTGAATAGACTTTGCTACCAAGTTCATTATTGTAGTGGATTGACTCCGTGAGGTTGAATTCTGTAGTAGTACAACCAATTCCAGTTTGGTAACCTTGCTGTTGCTGGTTCGGGACTGGAATGTTGTTTCGCTTGATCCAGATGCTAAGCCTGTTGTGGAGAAGCTTCTCAAAGAGTTTATAGATAACCGGTAACAGCGTGATAGGCCTATAACTGGCTGTGTCATTCTTTGGTTTATTGCCACCTTTATGGATTGAAATGATGATTCCTGCTTTACATGCGTGAGGGAGGTAACCTAATTTCAGCATGCTGTTGAAAAGGTCAACAAGGTTTGCTTCAAGACAATGTCCGCCATAGATTAGATGCTCATTCTGTATCCTGTCAGGCCCTGCAGCTTTGGACTTTTTAAGGTTGCGGATTAGGTTGTGTAGCTCCGGAGGTGTCACTGGGTCGCTGAGGCATTGTATATGCATTTGAGAATCTGATGCAAGCAATTTTTGTATTTCAGAATTGGTTTCTTTGTAAAACTGTTCATCAAAGTATGCATTTTCAAGGGGTGAGTGGACATTTTGATAGAAGTTAGAAAATTCGTTGGCTATTTCAGTTGAGTCCCAGATCTCTACGCTGTTCACCTTTAAGTGAGGGCAGCACTTATTTTGTTTTCCATGTCTCTTGTTAATCATTTTCCAGAAAAATCGGAGGTCACATTCGAAAGAATCTTCAAATTCTTGTAGTGATGATTCAGTTAATGTCTTGATGGCATTACGTTGTTTATTCCTGAAGTCATTTGTAAGACGTTTGTAGGCACGGAAACTATTATGTTCAATACCTCGTGGACGACCTTCACTAACCCACAATCGCCGTGCATGTCGTTGGAGAGCATGGGTGTGTTTAAGTTCATTCGACCAGTATGGTTTAGTATGAGGATTGAACCGAGTAATTGGTAGGGTAGCATCGCTTGCGGAGACAACACTCTCAACAATATGATGATATTGTTCATCTATAGATGTAGTACTGTTTACTGTTTTGGATACTCTCAGATTTAAGTTTTCCGAAACTGTGTCTTCATATTCTTTAAGGATATTGTCATCACATTTGTTCCAAAAAACCGGAGATGTCATTGGTATTGTTTCAGGTGTGTGGTCATAATGAAGAATCAGAGACACAGAGAGTGGCAGGTGGTCTGACACACAGTTGAGGTCGTCCTCTGGGTGTATGGTGAAATCTCTGACATAACACATATGTTCTTCTGGTACTAATATGTGATCAGGCATAGACTGAGCAGGCACAAATGTATAGTCCAATCCGTTGGTGCTACAGTTATCCAAAGCAATGATAGAGTTGTCTGCTAGGAATTGCTGAAGTAGAGCTGTTCTCCTAGGGTCATGCACTTGATCTTGAAGGGACACATTAAAGTCACCTAGAAAAAGTACAACACCTTTTCTTTCTTCGTATTTGAGGGCATCATATCCGTATTGTGAGGTTGGAAGATAAACTCAAAATATGTAGATCAATGGGAGATCTTTGAGTTTAAGTTCCATTCCTATAATACGAGAGCTGTTGATACAGTCAAGGTAGTTAGCGTATGGGACTAGTGATGACTTCATCACAATAGCTACTCCACCTTTCCCACAGTGTGAAATTTTAATTTATTATCTTTAGTAAAATTAAAGTAACTATTTTGCAGGTTCAACTTCATCGTGTTGAATATTCAACTTAATATTGTTGAAAACTCAATCTATGTAGTTAGTTGAATATTCAGCCCTATTTTGTGAAATATTGTCTTGAATATTCAAGTTAGTGTATTGAATAACGTTTTAATAACGTCTATCATAATGATATATCTAATATATACTCCTTGGCAACCCTTGAGAATATATTTTAGTTGAGAAAATTACCATTATTTTGATTTGTACAAATTATATAACAAGTTTGAATAACATAAAAAGGAATGCATGATTTAAGGTTAAGAAAGTTACTCTGATCCGACTAATTATTCAAAGGATAAAAAGGTAACTGGAGATATTTGATTATGTTTGTAACTTACTTTAGCTCCGAGGTGGAGCATGAGTGATGTAAAATAACGATTAAAGGGAGGTAACTCTTTCTTCACTAGTTGTGTACAATTCACTTCACGGTGGGGAGCGTTGTAAGCAACTGTTACAGTGAAATGACGCACAAAGCATAAGGCAAGGTCATGTTAAAAACAAGGAAATGAACTGTGAAACTCACTCAAACTTATCGATTGGGTGCAGTGTGAGCGTATATGTCGTTGTGGATTTTGTCTAAAATGTATGCCATTCGCTCGCTCGCTGATATATGTCTTGTTTAGAAACATTATGCTATTTCAAGAATCACGTGAACTTGTCATACGGTTTCTGTTTGGGTTTTGTGTATTGTACACACATGTGATAATTGAGAATTTGAAGAGTGAGACACTGTCTCACATCGAGACATGAGTTAAGAGACTTTAGGTGTCAACTTGTCACCAAGATACTTTTGAAAGTGTACCTCTGTTGACCTACCATTACAAGTGGGTACCTGGTAAACGTTGGGCTGGAGGTGGCCTTCAAGCGCTTGAATTCGCTGTTTGAGTTAGACCAGGGTAATAATGCAGGGAGCGCATTGAGCATACATTCGATGTGAATATATATGCTATATAAATACCCTAGTTATTCTTATCTTTTAGGTAGCATTTGTAGGACGTGTTAAAACTGAACTGAGGTCAGTTTTGATATAAGAGGTTTAGAATTGTGTGCAATTGCAGCACTCCCTCGAGAAGGGAAGTGAACCACACCTACATGTACCTCTGTCAATTGTAACAGATACCAGTATGTCGCTAATGGGAAGAAGAAGAATCCTAAAGAAATCATCGTACATATGTGTACATCAAAACAGTTACACCAGGACTATCGCAAGACCAGAAAGCTACATATAAGGAACATAATGAGGTCTCAGGATATATATTTAACAATATGTGTTTGTTAAACACCGATGCCCTCAGGTATGATCATAGTTTGGATTAAAATATCAAAGTGTACTCAAAGTAAATAGAGATTATTAACCAAGTGTGTTTCCGTATCATTAATATCATATTTTTGGAATAAAAATTGTATTATGCGAGCCTTTGGCGAGCATAATACATTATTTTTTATTCCAAATATATGATATTAATGATACGGAAACACACGAGGTTAATAATCTCTTTATCATATTATGTCATTATTAAAATAAGCGTTTTATTGTGTAAAAGTGGTAAGAGAATTGACCCAGTTTTAGCGGAGTAATTTCATAGACGGTACATCAAAGTGACACGACACGACATCGACATCGGCTGTGAAGTGCCTAGAAATAGTTCTTAATCAAAATAATTAAAAACATGATGTGCGCGATTCTTTCAAAAATAAACAATTGATCCTTGATTTCTTGTTCTCGGAGATATTTTCAATCAGTTCATAAGCATCCATCTAATAATTAAAAAGCACTCATTCATAAATCACTTGGTCACGCTAGTAGAACAAGGGAAGTAACTCTAATTTCAACGTTTTGGAAGCTGCGTTGCAAGGTTGATTCGGATTGCTGCATAACAGTATCTTTCACACTTTAATGGTAGTTATTTGTGAGGTGGGGTTGTTTCTTTGGTTTATGACAATAAGTGCCCATTAATGTATCTAATACCGTATGATCAGCCCTCAATAACTGCCAAAATGCTAGTGCAATCGACGAGGCGCGTCGGTAGGCCACACGCTGACTGACAGTGACACATCAGCTACATGCTGATGCTGTTAGTCAATGGCGCACTGAAGTTTTGAATGATTTTTAAAACAAATCTACAATTATCTTGACTTTGTTAAAACTATAAATGCACTGTACCATATCAGATGATTTCGTGTTTTCGAATATCCATTCATTCAAGCGGAAATACGCTGGTAAACTCCCGGTTACGCTTTTCAATGATTCGTAAACAGTTTTAGGATTCGCATGGAAAGAGTGGAATTTTGCGAAAGTAGTTCGTGTATTTGACCTTTGACCTGTTTTGCATATTTATCAGATTTGGATACCAAGTTTATCAGATTGCTTTATTGCATCGATAACACCCTCAATTATATGATAAAATGCATTTCTTCTACCTCATGTGATTGTTATGGTCAGTGTTAAATGTTCGGAAAGGGCTCCCTGTTTCAAGGTCAAGTTTGCAATGTAAATGATTATGACCTAATTTGAAAGGTTATATTACAAGGGAGGTCAGTATCAAGTATCAAAGGTACATCAATGACCAACCAAAATTGATGGTGATGGTCCTTTAAATGGTGTCCCTGCCCCAAGATCAGTACCATTTATCCGATTTTTAAAATAAACGTTAGTCTACATGTTTTCAACAAGAAAAAAAAAGACACATGATATATTTTACAAATACTTTAATGACAAGAGACAAAGTTTGTACAGAAAGGAAGAAGCTATGTACAAAAATATACAGACAATGTTACTATGTGAGAAGAGCGCGAGATATCCGGCTATAGAGTTTGAGATCACGTTGAAATACCTGTATGCTAAACTACAAACGTCGTTTGATCTGCTTGATTAAAAACTCCCAAACATTTTGAGCACATGGTTAATATCAGTATTCGTCGTGACAAAATATGGAAATACTTCCTTGTTAAATTAGCATGACTAGCGACTATTCATTGGTGCGGAGTGTTCTCAAGATAAGACGACACAGGACAGGTCTTGTTCATGGGTTTACAGAAACATATGCATTCATAAAGTAGTGCACTTCTGACAGACACGTGGGTTAGGACTGGAACATAAGCGTTGCTGGGGGAGACATAAACAAATAGCGCCCCTCCCTCCCCTCTTATGATAAGCCACTGCGAAGCACTAATAATAAAATCGTCATCATAGTAAGTCTAATTGACATTAAACTTCACATCTTTGAATAGTTACCAAGACTAATATTTGACCATATTCAATTCTATCTTCCTTTCCATTGAATCGTATGAATGTATGTATGTCTGAAGAACAGATACTTTTACAATAAGCAACAAAAAACTGTATTTCTTACAAACCTCATTTTATAAAAAAAAAAAAAGTAAATACCTAAACTAAAAACTTCATTTTAAAAAATTAGATTAAACAGAGAAATATAATCTATATACAAGTTGAACTGAATAACACCTTGAATTCAGAACTTTAAACACCATGCATGTGCGCTGAACTATGCTCGTACATCAAAATAAACATAATGAAAAGAGACATTGAAGGCTTCTTTCCTACAGAACTCAGATTATTCCAAGAAAATATCGGCATTAACATTGAATCATTATTCGAAGAACTTACTAGAAGAGAAGTCAAATTACATGGAGACCCGAGATAGCGGAGATTGAGGAACGCGCTCCTTTGCTCCCCCGGGCTCTGTGAGATCGATAGGCTTTCTAGGTTAGTGGATTACATGAGCACATAGCACAAGGTTCATTATGCCTGCGTACATCAGAGCGTACATCATTGATGTACTCTTACTTGTACATCGACGTCGTCAGATCATGTGACAAGGATGCGCAAATACGCCATTGGATTGATCATCCTGCTTGGATAAAGGTCTTTTTGAACTCATATTATTATGATTTCCTAAAGCAATTTTGTAGGAATTCCATAACTAAATGCGTCCCCGTATTTGGAGTTCGAATAATGTCTTTTAAGAAAACCCTTTAGCATCATTAAAGATTTCTATTAGTGAAATGATTATTTGCTTGTATGATTATGATAGTAAACAAATTATGTGTCACTTCATCTACACGTTTATAAACGTACACATCATATGTATGCAATATTTATCAACCTCGTGATGACAACAGTGCTTCATACGCTGATATCTGTAACAAGTATCTGGGATAAAGATAAAGGGGGTAACTCAATTACTACAATGTATCACAAATCACATTATGAATATGTAAATCTACAAATATAAATCCGGTAACAATGAAGAGTAACGTTCGGGGTATGACACAATAATATGTGTCATTGCAAACTCCAGGACAGAGTATAAAAACATTTAAATAAAATACATAAATAGAGGGTGTCTTTATTTTCACTGAAAAAGGTCCACTTCCAAAGGATTATGTTATGATAAATCTAAGACTATATATTGTTTAAAAGGCTACCGTGAATAAAACCACGAACGACACAAGTTTACAAGCGTCATAATATGCACAACGAGATATGACATCTGTAAAGACACGAACTTTGAATATTCATTTGAAAACTTTGAATTACAAATTTCTTTGGTGAATCAAGTCGTACAACCCGAAACTCTTTATGTCCGTTGGCACAAAAGAAGCGACTAGTAATCAGGTAATGGGACATGCTACCAATGTCCCCCAGATTTCCAGGGAAACAATTACATTTGCTTTGCATGGTTATTTCTTAAGCTTAGACAGTTACAACCTATTGCGTCTTTGTTAAAGGTACATCCATTGTGTTGTTTGGGGTCATATATTCCAAACGCTATAAATACCGAAAACTACCATTTTTATGACAGTCGACATAGTATATTGACGATATGAAGATAAAAGTAGTGATTTCTGATCGAAAACCGGACAATGAACCGCATGTGGCGCGCGCCAATGAGTCAGCGTAAATTTGGAAACTTATTTTCAGCAGACAAACATACAGATTTGTGTTGATAATGTTTACTAGGTCTTATAACTACTGTAAATGTAAACAGGACGTGTAGTTTCGGTTTCTGCACATGCATAATGATGTTGTTCGATTTTAATTAGAAACTAGTAATTATGATATATTTGTCAATTGGGGGGTGAATATGCAAGTTGAGTGAACTAATTTGAACTGAAATTAGCACATATCGTTTGTTTTCACGTATTTCAGCAAAATAATTTTTTTGGAAACACAATGGATGTACGTTTAACATTAACACCTCAATTCATAATGGTTAATGTAACATAAGCATGGGTGTTGCCACCCTCGACAAAATTACGTGTTTGTATAGTCAGAATCAGTATTATCGATTAGTGATGTACATCTTTACATAATAGGATACATATACAAGTTAAAGATATGACACCTTCATTTTTTTACAGTTATTATGGTAAACAATAACAAACAGATAAAATATGACATGATAAAACATTTCCTGATCAATGATATCAAACAATGTGAACAATGAATAAGGGGACGATGTAGTACCAAGCAAACTATATAGTGCAAATAGAAGAAACAGTATGTGCTAGAGGATACATACGTATACATTTTGCACATTAGCCTTATTTTTCTTACATAGTAAATATTATGGATACGGAATCACTTTGGTATAAGTCTAGCCATCAACTTATGGAAATTACTGTAGTACGTCCTAAAATGCTTATTGTGTCGAAAATGTACAACAAGGTTTTCTTTAAAAAATCAATTGAGTTATTGATCAACAAACAACTTCAATGAAGAGGACACAGATATAAACGTGAAATAAGAGAGACCATATCAGTTTAAAAAAATACTCCGCTCGATTATCATAACACATCAAAACAAGAAATTAGAATATCATCATTTATATAAACTCTTACGTAGGTTGCCCCTGTCGGAACTACTTTTCATTCCATAAATCTGGTCTCCAAGGGATTTAAAAACGTGACTCATTAAATTTTTCATAAAACGCCAGGCATTGGTTTTTTGTCCAATCTATGTAATAAAATCGACTCCTAAGGGCTATTCCTTGTTAAATATTGACGTTCTGACGTATTGATGAACGAGCGAGAAGCAGTGGATGGATAGATGGATGGATGCGAGCAGCTATAGCATCGGTCTTGTATTGATCTGCTGTGCGCTCCTCCTGGCTGCATTGAGGCCAAGCTGGGAAGAGTTTCCACAACCTTCCCATCTAGCCTTTCTTACTCTCCTTTCAGTTTGTGTTCATCACCTTCCACTTCCACTTTCTAACAGTTCTCTGAATCTGCAAGCATCACCTGCCGAACAGGCTACAGAAAGCTTGCCCAGTCGTCTCGGTCTTTCGTTTTTAGACAATATTAAGCTTCGAGTTTCCACGTTTGCTTGGCATACCAATCTTCTGAACTAATGAGACTCTATCTTTAATACGAAAAGGAAATAAAGACTGTCGTCCATTAACGGATACCCAGCAACGAGCACCGAGACTTGTATAAAGCCTACATTGGTTCCCAAACCACATAGCCACTTCTACAACTAGTACAATCGTTATTCCTTACAAATCGCCAACACACTGACTGGATCCGATACTGAATGAACATTTCAGTTGGACAACTCAACCTCCTATAAGAGGGTTAATCTTGACTTGTGATTGAACAGTGTATACACGGAAGTAGTTTTACAGTAGCAAAAAGCTCTTACGTTCGCCTAGCCTACCTTAGAAACCTCAACTATAATTAATTACGTTTGTTCGTCATTCTACAAAACTTTATTTCTCCGAATTTAAATGTCTGGAGAACAGTTAATCTAGCATGTTTGAGTACGCAAACCCCATTTGACATGGCTCTGGAGTCTGGAACAAGACTGGACAATTGTCTGTGCCTACAGTTCAGGGCCTCCTTTCACAAAGCACTAAGGTGATCGTAAGTCACAAAGGTAACCTTAGTGCAATGTTAAAGAATGAGAGTTAAAGGTACATCCATTGTGTTGTTGGGGTCACATATGGCAAACGTTATAAATGGTGTTAGTTTATCGAGAAGTACCGACTGTTACCGAAAACTACTATTTTGATGATAGTAGACTTAACATATTGACGATATGAAGGTTAAAGTAGTGATTTCTGATCGAAAACCGGACAATGCACAGCGTGTGGCGCGCGTCAATGAGTCAAACGTAATTTTGGAATCTTATTTATAATAGACACAAAGACAAATTTGAGTTGATAATGTGTAATATGTCCAATAACTACTGTGCATGTAAATGGGACGTGCAGTTTCGGTTTCTGCAGATGCATAATTATGTTACTCAATTTTAATTGGAAACTAGTAATTATGATATATTTGGCGATTGGGGATACATATGCAAGGTGAGTGAATTTATTTGTGTTGTAGACAACACATATCGTTAGTTTGAACGTATAAAAGCCAAATAAAATTTTATGAAACACAATGGATGTACCTTTAAGGTTAACCTTAGTAAAGGTTGCTTTGTGAAAGGGGACCCAGTTATTCTCTTTGATGCCGTCAGAGATGCCTCTGTTTTAGGAGGCGATTCCCGCTCTCCCTCTGAAGGGAAGTGATGGATCTTTAAATAGAAGGTTCTTCTGAAGGTGTGGGCACTTGAAGCAGGGATGCATCGTGCTGGAAGTTAGGTTACTGGAGAGAGCGTGCCTTTAGGGGGTTTAACGAACGCATGATTTCACGGAGATTGAATCGAAATGGCAGCTTCCAGCAAGGTCAATGAAATGCGATCTTAAGCAGCCATTTCTGTAAAATCTTTAGTTCAGTTTTTCATCAGGCTTTACCAGTAAAATCGATTTCAATGGACACTTCAAATACAAGAGCACGGGTGATGTTCACTCTAAGCCCAACGTGTGCTTCATCGTAGACCAGAAACTAGATTGAAGTCGAGCAAGGACTCTTTGAGGTTTAATTGAATCGTTGGTTTGGTTTGGAGAGGAACTTGGTGGAACACCGGCGAGTCTTCCTCAGTTCGTTATTTTCCTAATGTAACAATAAAGTAGTGATTACAGTCATTGAAACCGCAAGGAGCGAGCAGGTGATTGAACAGGCTCTGCAGATAAAGAACAGTTCTTTTGTAGAACCTATAGTTAATTTCCAGTTTGATGGGCGTTTCTTTTGAAGAAGCGATTACTTGGGAGACCCTACGTCTCTGAGGAAATTGATGAAGCAACGTTAAGGTGTTCTGTTCTAGGGTCCTGAGCGAGAGTTCCGGGGAGATCAATCTTGCTCGCATCTGCCACGCTCAGAGACACATAGATCCTCCTGCACTGTAAGCATTTCATTACACTTCTTCCTCTTCTTATATATATTCCTCGTCTTCCACAGACAGTTAACCGACAGGGCAGTCACTCTTACTTTTTGCATCACATGCAAAAGGTTTAAACTGCGTGCGTATCTAAAAAGGTAATGTACATTGAATAAATAAAACGATTTCTCACCATTTGGTTGATAAAGTGTGCAAAGAAAGGGAATTTCATACTGTTGTATTCGCACTGCGTTAAATTGTACAAATACAGATATCACAGTGTTTACATATTGTTACCATTTGTTTGATGTACAGCCGAACAGAAAACGTTGAATTTATGCCAGCGTAACTAAACTTGTCTAGAATCGTACATTACAGACGAAACACCGTACTATTTAGTTGATGTTACCGGCCACATAGCTTTCACGCTTGTCTAACTAACATGATCTACATTTGTAAATGTACATTTAAGAGTATCCATTTTTTGTGCAAAAGACTTTGTTATAAAATTCGATGGTTGTTACAACGACAAAATGGGTAATCTTTTCATCTTCTAGGCATATGCATAATAACATGCATAAAAATGCATAATAACAATGTACAAATCATTGAGCTTATCTTGTGTAAACAATGCACCACATACCCCTTTAAAGTGGTAACTAGTTGTCTTGTCTTTGGAATGCTTATAGTCACAGTTTGCGATATCAGTCACATAGTTAATCTACGGATGCATTATGCAGCAACTGTTTGGAAAGGGTAAGCACAGGACCCTGAATCGCCCCCTTGAGGCTTTACCTCACACGATATTATTCATGGAAGAATTTATGATGCTAAAACATGGTGTGTCAATAATATATAACAATTAGATTATCTTCCACATCAATCGGATTTCACAAGAACAATATATCTTTGGTTATGGACTTTTCTTCATGTATAATACATGGTTACAAAATCTGTCATTTGTTTAAATTCCGCCTGAAACTACAATAGCCCAAAAAGCCAGGATAACACAAATTAATTACTAAATCATTTGAAGAAAACCAAGGATGTGCCACTTTTGATGGTCTAGGAATAGCAGTTACCTCTAAACATTACCAAACTCACTGAAACAAAACCATGATGGTGTCATTGCTGGTAGTCCTAGGGATGAAGAATACCTTCCCAATCTCACTGATGAAGATGAACCTATACTGTGATGATATTCCTCGTCATCAGAACACTAGTCACAGTACTACGTTTACTCGTAGTCAATGTTGCCTGAGCAATTCCTCCTCAATGTCTCTGATGAACAAGAACCTGCACTGTGATATTACCACTCGTCATTAAGTCAATAGTCACAATACATCGTCCAATCGTAGTCAATGTTAAAAATTGCACGTAGAGCTTCGATTGTTTGTAAGGACTGCGTGCAGCCTATGCTTTCATTTCCTGTCCCCCATATTTCATCAATGCAAATGATAGGATGAACGTGTCTGGGGCCCGATGTCGTTGTTCTCTTTACCCCAAGAACACTGGTTCACCCTCTTGTCAATGTATGAGATAGCATGATACAGATCTGCGCTAGAGGTGTCATGTCCGGCTTGGGAACCTGTAAGAAGGGGGGATAATCACTTCCTGTGTGTTTACTCTCCTGTACTGGAGGTAGTCTCTGCGGATCTGCTTCCGGTAGAGCCAGATGATGACGAGGGAGGCGATCAACAGAATGAAGAGGACTCCCATCAGCAGCAGGTAGAACTTGAGGATGAACAGGTCCATGATGTCGTACACGGGACGCTCTGGGGAGAAATGTGAATGTATTTATAGAACTGGATGTTAAACAGGGCCATCATGTCGTAAACGGGACGCCACAGGTTTCCAAAATCTACAATTTGGAATCCCCATTTGCTAAAGAGTCTGCACACAATATTAAAAGTATTTTAGGTCTTTTTGTTCTTGAGAAGAAGATGAAAATAGGTTTTTAGGTCCTTGCCTGTGAGGCCTTTATTTGGGGACCAAGGGTCACCAGAACTACATTTTAGAACCCCCATTTGCTTAAGAGTCTGCACAAAATATTACAGCCTTCTAGGTTCAGGAGAAGAAGTTAAAAAAGGGGTTTTAGGTCATGGCCTGTGAGGCCTTTATTTGGGGCCCAAGGGTCACAAAATCTACAATTTAGAATCTCCATTGGCTAATGAGTCTGCACACAATATGACAGCCTTCTAGGTATATTTGTTCTTGATAAGAAGATGAACATAGGTTTTTAGGTCATGACCAGTCCTGTTAGGCACTTATTTGGGGCCCCAGGGTCACCAAATCTACAATTTAGAATCCCCATTTTCCAAGGAGTCTGCACATAAAATTTCAGCTCTCTAGAGTCATTGGTTCTGGAGAAGAATTCGAAAAAGCGAAAAGTTTACGGACGCCATGCCATGCCATAAGCCCATCGGACCTTTCAGGCCTGATGAGCTAAACATGCAAGATGTAGATCTAGAACATCAGTATATCCTTTATGCTTAACTATTTCACTGTCAATATAGCAAACACAGAACACCAAGAAGTTTATCATATCAAAGGTAATTAATTATTACTTAGTATATCTGAGGAAATTCCTTACTTTCACAGTGAGGTAGCTCGGTAGTGATGGCCCAAGTACAACCCATCAGCAGATTCTCCCCACACTCCTGCAGCACTAGGTTGACAGCGTAACCACCCGTAGACTCATCAATCAGAAGCTCCTTTGTGCGGGACGTCCGCAAGTACTTCCCTGTGAGGACGTTCTTTAGCACGTATGCGGTGCTGTGGTTGGCAGAGACAGGCTCTATAGTGAATGTTTGGGTTTGTCTGTTGGGCGTGACGTCTGGGCGACATAGTAGCACTTCATCATTCTCGGCCCCAGCTGCCTTGAAATCATCCAGTTCCCTCTGTATAAAGCTCAGAAAGGATCTGTCAAAACCAACGTAACAATCATTTCTGCCCTTGATAAAGTAACCCATCCTTCCGTGCTGGGATGCATCTTCAAGGGTCCACATAGACGGTTCTTTCACGTTCCAACGGTTTTGAGCACATTTGAGTCCACACCCTCGAGTCTTTGCATTTTCTAAATTAACATCGCCCTTTTGACTAGTGAGCACATCTGAGTCTAAAATATAGAGAATTTTGTTGGTCATTTGGTTGACCATATAAAGCTCATATACAACCGGCATCCTGGATAACTGACTCATCAACATGGGCGTGCAGTTGCCCAGTTTGAGACTCTGCAGCTGAAGTGTTCTCTCAAGGGTCACAATGTTCTGCCTGCACTGGAAGTCCTCAGGCGAGCAGGTCATGTCATACAGTAAAGCTCCTCGGACCTGCAGTTTCATCAGCTGCCCAAGAAACTCCTCAGACTTGTTGACAGCCATACTTAGAGTAATGGGGTTGTCCGGATCCTTCATCTCCAGAAGTGTCTTCTCCACGTATCTACACAGGAGACACGGGCCGCCATTATGGGCGTCTGCACGAATATTGATGTCAACTTTTGCCATGAGCTGAGGAAGTTCTATAGCAGCATCTTTGAAGAGAGCCTTCATCTGTCCACCGGCGGACCTCCTCATAGTCTCTATAGGAAGAGTCCCATTCGACCTGTCATCGTAGACTTTTTGCAGGATAAACATGACAGACTTCCATCGGTCGAGATACTCGTCTATCTTTATCACTGTCATAGATGCTGGGATAGCTTTCACATCGGCAAGCATTGCGTTTAGCTTGGCAGCATCCCCGTTCAGTTTCCTAATCTCAGTCTCTATGTGTTTGAAGTTTCCATGATTCTTGTGACCAACAAAGGCATCCACTGTCCACTTGTTGTTGAGAGATGGGTACTCCTTTCCATATTTCGTCACAAACGACTCCCAGGCTCCAGGTGGCGAACATTCAACAAAACACGCACCTGCAAGGAGAAGGGAACACAACTGTTAGATATACCATTTGGCAACAGCAACACTGATAGATTAAGTTGATCGATACTTTCTGATTATTACATACAAACGTCTAATGAGTATCGTTTCATCTCATTAATGTACATTTCTGAGTTTTGTGATTTTAATTCCAGGAGATACTATTCTGAATAATTAACAACACTTGTCAACTTGTCAACTATGTTGATGAATATTTTTCAAGGATTTTTTATGCGAATGGTTTAGTAATCTCGTTTCTACTGTTTTACATACGGTGTTGATTTTGTGAATTACAAATCAAAAGTGATCATAGGGTAATATTAACAATGTTTGTCCATTATCTTTTAAATATGTTTGTTTGTCATTAATATGACTTTATTATATTGCTGTGATATATCTTCAAGAGAGCCGTATGAGCAAAATGAATAAAATAATTATCTCTTATTACTCGCCCGTGTAAGATACTGCAGTGTAATATTTATACGGCAATATTAAACTAGTGTAATACCGCCGCGTGTATGACGTCACAATAGTTTGTGGTTAGGACGTCACAATTGGAGTAACGTCGTCACAATGGTATCGGAATTGCGGGAATCTTAGTTTCAGAGCCATGTCGGCTATTTCGCTGGATTATATGTTGGCGAGAAATAAACGGAATACTAAACTCCCTTCTATTGAATACCAGTTTTATTAAACGAGTTAATGATTTGGTATCAAACTCGCCTTCGCTCGTTTTATACAAAATCATTAACTCGTTTAATAAAAATGGTATTAAATAGAAGGTCGTTTAGTATCCTCTATTTATTATTCAAGTATTCATCATATTCGACCAAGCATGCATTAGGTATGCAAATAAACACAAATCGAAACACACCATAAACACAATAATCACACTGACGTCTTTTGATAGTATGCTTTCTAATAAATTATCATGCTTTTTCATGTTGGTAAATGCTTATTATTCTTGAAGTGAAACCATAAGCAAGTGTCTGTACATTTTCCATAACCAAGTCTATGTTGACATCTAAAACGTTGCATTTTCAATGAAATAATTCATTCCAATACGTTTTAGACAAGAGCTGTAGACAGCAACATATCTAAACATATTTCAACAATCACGGGACTATTCAGCTCTCAATGAAACTTCATCGACTTGAGCCACAGTTCGTGTTCAGAATTTCTGCCACTCCAGCAGGTCGCGTGCCATGGTTACTGTAACATATATCTCTACAAGGCTCCGGTAGTCCTATAAATGGGGGTCGAAGCTAATCGCATTGTGTCAACCCTATGATGCTGTATACTCTCCATCACTACGACAATTATCCTTTCATCCAAGTCGTAATTCTTCTGTCTATCATTACTGCGAGCAGAGATAATAAATTGGACATAATCATATTAATGGGATAAACGAACGTAGAATAGATGGTGCACCATGTCAATGTTTGAATACCGACACACCATTATTTAAGGTTATTAATCTTGTGCAAAACTCTTAAAATCGGGCAATATCCAAATATTCAATCCACTTCTGATAAAATTGAAATCAACAGTGTCACGGAACAAAAACACTTCAAACGGATGTTTTAATCAATGTTTCAGAAAATTCAAATGTTTTGCCTCTTAACTAGAAGCACAAATATTGAATCAAAGCTATACATTTATTCGAAACGGGTTACATCAGGATTATTTTTCAAACCATAAAATGTAACAAGATGAGGTGAGAGTTAACGTTCAGTCGGTCCAAAGAACAGTTCAAGTACATGACAGCAGGTGCAGCTGCTGGAGAAAACCCTCAACAATATTTCCCCCGTGGTTTTAGATGAAACCTTAAGGCTTTGGTTTTGATAAATTGATCATGCTGGCTTTTAACAATGAGTATCTAAAGTAAACCTGTTATAATCATTATGCACGCGTGTGTCTTAAAAGTTAAAGAGATGATAGTTAATATGCTTATCCTTCCATGTTATCCCATATTAGAATCTGTCTTGACATTTCTAACAGTACACATTCCCTCTAATGCGAGTACCTAAGAAGAACCACAGAACACGGATGTCCACAGATTCCTTAATGAAAAGCAAACAGACAGCCCACAGACAGTATAAACGATCTTTTTACCAACAGCCGGGCTAGCAAATCCTGTTTGGATGAGGGTTCGTGCTTATCAGTAGAAGCCTTAGATGTTTGCTTACGGTTCCCAAACGTCGATAGTAGTGACATGATCGGGAGATGCACATGGTCTAATGGCATGTTCTCTATGCACTTGGCTAATAAGATTCAAGGTCAAAGAACAGGGAAGGAGTGAAGGAGAGGCACACTATGAAGGAAGTTGGAAGATATCGGCAGGTGGAGTTTGACCTTTTAGTCACGTTTCTCTTCTTTAATTCAATTTCGAAAACACTGTAAAGGTTTAAAAGTTTGAACCCTATTTCCAGATAAACATGTTTTTGAAATTGTTAAAGTTGAGATAGCCTGGTGTTTTTTGCATAAACAAACTTTATCTCAATATTAAATGTATATTTAAGCGTATTATGTATTATAAGCCTGTGGCCTCTGAGTATGGAATAAAGATCGATTAATTGTATACCACATATGACCAATGACCTAGTAGCCACACTTACATGAAGATATCAAACTCTTGTCTGTATGATGTCCTTTACTTGAATAACACGAGGATTTGAAAGGCAATGGAACATGACACCAACATGAATTACCGAATAGCATGGGAAATAATTTACTAACAAATTAAAGTTAATGCAAAGAAAAGTAAATTTACATGCCGATTCAACAATTTAATATAAATGTAGTTAATTGATTTGACATCTAACGAATAAAACAGCATTTACAAAAACAGAAAGGTACTTTACATAAGAATGAATAGAATGGAAATGGAGTTTATATATAATGAATAGAATCGACGCGTCAGTTACGTTGGACTGAATAGATTCGAAACATAAGATGTTTTGATGGAACGGAAACGTAATCAACATGCTTATTAGATACTAGTAAAATGTATTTTATAACACGTTTGCTGACATGAAACTACAATGCAATGCAGTGGAAACCGCATTTACGCAATCATGGCGTTATTGCTCAGAAATGCTGAATTAATGAAATGGAAACGTAATTTACGTTGAGATGAAGTATTAAAACGAGAAGGCATTGTACACACGAAGGAGTATTAGAGCACACACGTACATATTGGCGCAAGTTGGCGCGTCTACGTATCGATCACTCGGAGCAGGTCTGGAGTCAGTGCCCGGAGTATTGACTTCATCAAGTAAGGTCCCGCAGCTTATGTTGCTGCTAAACACTAGCGATGTGATCTAATTATGACAGCGATACTTTGTTAAAGGGGGACACATTAATTCAGCCAATAAATGAAATACTTTTATTAGATATGACGGGCAATACTAATTTACAAATTATTACTGAAAATGGTATTATTTTATAGCTGAAGTTCTTGAATCTGATTGTTTGTTTGAAGACAACAACTCGTAATGTTGGCTTTGATAATATGATATTTTCAACAGATTGAAGTTCATTATTACACAATAACCTACAAAATATATTTAACGTAAATGATTAATATGAATATTATGGTCACTACAGTAATAATAATACAAATTTCAATTGAAACTGATTCAGTAGCTATAGGCTCTGATAAAGCAACGTGATGAACCATGTATATCAGAGAGGTGATTGGCTTCAGATAGAGGCTCAAAGAGCGCAAAACCATGTTAACTCTGCTTAGAGGCATATAGCTGAGGATATTTACTTAAGCTAGCACCAGTGGCAAATAATCAACTTTGTCCAGAACCACGTCAAAATCGGTCCCAAGTGTCTGAAGAAGTGGTACGAATAATTACTTTTGTATATGCACAACGAGGGGCAGTCTAGCCAACGTCAAGTAACACAGCTCCAGTTGACAGACTCAGGCTCTATATTGGAGGGGCTGTTCTTGATGAACAGATGATAACTTTATCTACACTACTAAGTTTGTCTATATAATGTCATATTTTAACACAATTTGCGAAATGAGAACATTCTAATAGAATAATTTCAACAAGGGAATTGTATTCATTGACAGATATAGACTCAGGGCTGCACGTCTTTTTGAGTACATATCCCTCGGAGTATAATTAGCTTATGGTATTTGAAGTCTCCATGTAGAGTCACAGATATGAAGGAATGTCTCCCATCTGGGATTGTAAACTAGGCATTAGTTCCGATGGAGAAATCTACTGGCATATATGTTTAGTGCTAAATTTGCTATAACGCCATGCTCACCAGTGATAATTGGCTTTTTAAAGCAACAAAAAGTAAATTTAATCTCATTGATGTAATTAGGGTTACTTATGTATTTCCTTTATGAATTCTACTTTGTATGCTATCATGACAATTAAGGAAAGTAGTCTCCACTATAGCGTAAATAGATCTTAGAATAGGAGTTTGACTTTATGGATGAGTGCACATTCGGAATATAGAAGTTGTCATCTATAAATCCTGTTCTTATCTCGGTTACAAGAGTGCCACAACGCTTTACCATGATTAGCGGCTTACTGACACACAGTTAAACACTTATCCCACAAGTCTGTTATATAACACGAAAATGTGACACGTGTAGAGATAAGCCAATGACAGACGCAATAAACAGGTTTGAGCGCACTTATATGATCAAACCAGCGCGATCTTACGTGACTTACACCAGTGTAGCGGGTATCTGTAAGATCTGCGCTCTGTTCCTTTATGTGTCTCTCACGTCGTGTCTCAAACACATTCAAAAATGTTCAGGGAAGCTGAATTACTTATATATGCAGCCTTGTCAATGTATGTAATAAAACTTTCTTTACATATGTCAAGATGAAATAAAACATTGGTTCCCTTTGATTTATAAGATATACAATCACAGTCACATATCGGAGACCATTTTTCCTCATTTTTAGTAAATGTATATATGGATTGAGAGACTGTGGGTGGTAGTTATTCGATGTGTAAATATATGTGACAATTAACTGTTAGATCATTTCACTTTCCTTCGATACAAATAAATCTTGTCTCATAGACTTTGTAACATTTTTAAAAAAATAAACAAACTTATATTTAGTAGCTATACGACGCTATACTTATTCATCATGTTTATCGCTGGTCATACTAAAAGAGATACGTGGAAGAAATAGAGATCAATGAGACATGATTCCTGAGATTTATGAGAAACCAACATTCTTTCCACGCAGAGGTTACTCAAGTTCTTTCTTTCAACGTAACCTCTGCCCGAAGTGGAGTCCAAGATAATCCTGTTTAATTGCAAACAAGGTCAGTTGTGCAATAAGCGTTGTGAATACTTGAGTACTGTGCTTTGGAGTCACTTGTGCACACATATCTTACAAGAAGAGATAAAGAAGATTTTGGGGTAGAAATAGGGACGTTAACCGTGCTGCAGATGCGAAAAATATGGTCAACAAAGGTAATGTTGAGAGAAATGAAGTTGAATGGAACAATGGAAGTAAAACGTATGTTGTTGGTAAGCAATCTTATGAAACGTTCAAATGCGCCATTTGGGATTGTTACAGCGTCGTCAAAACGTCACAGAGCGACTTTATTGCGGAGTAAGAGAAATAAGTGACATTAAGAGGCAATTTCAAAGGGAACCCGGACACCATGCAGAGTTAGTTATCCAAAGTGCAAGACTTACATTGACACTGACGTATAGCTATGTGTTTTCCAAAGGAGCTCTAAAGTAAGCTTTCTTGATGCAATGATTTATTCATAAAACAATTAAAGGTTTCTGATTTTTAGTAATTGCCATGCCTCTTAGCTACTATAGGATTCAATGGGGAAGCAGAATATAATTAAACCAATTGCAGACCAACTTGTAGACACCTGCACACCTTTATGATCAATATCAATTGACACTCAGACAATAACTTAATATACGGATAGAAAAAGGTCAGTTCATTATTGATTCATAATCAGAGGCAAACTGTTGTCCTTGATTGGTATTGGTTGTATTGTCTGGAACGAACAATAGCAAACTGTAACAGTTGGCAAACATCACCATATCTGACAACCAAGCTACAGGTTGTCCACAATCAATGTATCCAGCATCTGTCATGTGGTCAGCAGACCGTTTTAATCTGAAACGGCTCTAGGTGATAAGAGATGGGGAAACACCTAGATAAGCTCATACATATATGGGATCATTTAGTCCACTGTGCTCCTACACGTAACTGTGATACACTTATACGCGCATATATATAAGATGGACATTGCACATATTGCATACCAATTGTTGTCGGTATTGTTAGATTGTCAACAATACCACTAATTTCCTTGTGTATTATCAAACTGCTATCAAATGACATAACGTTTGAGTGTTAAAACAAAAACGTAATATGTTATAAGATAAACTATGAAGACGTAGGGAAAGCCTAAGATAAGAAAACAGGATTAAAAACCAGACCTTCACCTAGGAAATTAATGCTAGGTGTTGTGTCAGCAATTTTGTTATACGTATTTGCTTAAGTTGTGAGTCATTCCCATCTTTTCTGCAAATATTCGAATTTCACTGTTTTGCCTGAGTTGTTCAATATCGCGTAGATGATCCCAAAGCATAGAGAACTACAGAATAAATTAGATCCAAACGCTTCGTTTCGCATCATTTCAACCAGCCACCACATTTGTAATCCGAAGGAGTGTTGGACAGGGGTGTGACAAGGCGCTCACAACAGAGCATGTCTATTCTGACCAAGTAACTTGACAGTGATAACGTCTTTAACTGACAGCTTGTCAAGGTGACAATACACAGTCAGAGGGAAATCTATAAATTGTGATTGTAGCCCACGTCTGATGTCATTTGTGCAACAACATCTTTGTCTGCAACACCAGCACGCCTGTTGTGGGGCATCAAGTGACAGTCGTCTCCATTTGACGAGACAATGAGTCAACATGTGCTGTGAAGAGAGATGGGCCACATGGCTGATGTGTGTTGATGTTATCGAGTTAAAACTGCAATGGCGAGATGCAGTTTGGTCGTCATCCTTACCCATTAGAGACTGTTGATCCTCTGACTAATTACTTGAATTAACAATGGATCATTTGTCTTTAAGCAAAATATTAATAGTCGAATACGATAGGTTCGCACGGTGTTTGAATTTTGAAACAAGGCACCGTTTGACAGCTCGTAGTCTGGAATATTTCATTCACTGTTACATAATACGTATTGTCGACATCATATATCTGATAAGTATAATAGAAATCACTTTAAAATACTGATAAGTCACTTGGTTTTTACATTAAATTTACTAATTTGGAATTCGCCGTGGATCATCGGCATCTGGTATCCACGTTATCATTCTAGACATGCCATCTGCTGCGACTGAGTTAATGTATGTTAGACTAAATGAAGCTTTTGTCATATATACATATTTAACATAAACGAATGACCTGACAAGTATTAGTTGGAATATTCTGTTAACGCAAATACTGTCAACAGTGATTTATGACCAGGAGGTAGTTACCATACACCTTTGATATAAGGATTTCACGTATCCGCGTCACTGTAACATTGTTGCATTTCGGACGAATGAGTAAGCTGTTGCCACAGTTAGTGTTTGGTGTTGGTGTATGTCTCTGAGGATGTGTGTTTGAATAAAAAAAAAAGTGTACTATTGCATATAGTGTAATCATACACAGGACAAAATGTGGTGGAATCCATTTGCCGGATTCTTCCAAATTTTGTCGGATCCTTAAGAATCCGGCAGAATCCGGAAGGATCCGGCAAGCGGATTCCACCACGTTTTGTCCTGTGATAAATACAGCATTATTACATTTGTTCACGATCTACATTTATCTCTTAAGTGCACATATTTATGTATGACACATTCCGCTAAGTCCCGTTCATGTAGAACACAGACGGCCATGCATGACACATTAACATTGGTTCATGTGTGGAGAGTGACTCGAAGACACGACACATGATTGTAATCTTGTCCATGAGGAGTTATTCAAATAAACTTCTTCTTCATCGTAATGTTAACCTTCCAAATAAAAAAATCACAAAATTATGAAAATGATAAATTCAATGGAAGGTTGTCTAATGAACAAATCCGATCAGTTGCAATTAATTGTAAAGAGATCTCTAAAGCACGGGCGAGTTTTTAGTGAACAGAACGAAATTACAATGATCAAAAATGTATTCTAAAGTGTTATGACTGTAGCCTTTTCTCCGTATATGGTTGAAAGTGCTGAATTTTTAAGGTCTAGCTATAGCTACTTATTATACATGAAAAAATATGGTTTGATGTATGTGACAGCTGAATCAAAGTGTTTCAAATTCAGTACCATCAAATTTGTTATTCATAATTCCATAAACTGTATGCATAATTTTTAATTTCAATGACTCAGTCACTTAATAAAAGATGTTTATGTCAGAAGTAGGTCATTCTTTCAATTTATTTTAACATTCCAACAACACCACAGTTTAATTTTGAAAATGGGGTTTCTTAATGTCCAAGTGTATATACACAAATGCATGTATTAACATCCTGGGTGTGCTTGTAATATTGACGTTTTTAAGATACATATTCATCTATATGTATAAACTTAATGGTATTTACGTGCATTTTACGTGACAACGATAATTTCAAGTACTGCCTTGGTGTGACAATGTGTGAATATTTTGAAAATACACTATCACTTTTCTTCAATGCGATACATAACAATAGCAGAACAACGTCAATTCATTACACCAAAGTCGATTAGGTATAGAACAATTTGATTTGAACGATGATAGTCGGTCAATATGAAGCGTGTGTCAATAGATGTACTCCTGATTTATTTCAAGCATGTACAGTTACCTGAATAGATATGGTATTGACAGACACACGACAGTAAAAATAAACGTCGCACCGGTAATTGAACATTCCCTGTCTGGGATATCGAAGAAGCAATAATGGGCTTATATTCAAATAGAAATATATACAGTGAAACAGACAGACATCTCAAAGACACATACATATTAGACTTCAACAAGCAGCCCTATCAACACGGTAACAAGACTACATGGTTAATTACGACGTAATTGTAAACTATATATCTCCGTATTTTAACCGCGTGGCATTTTACTCCGTTGACATGCAGTCGTTATGCCAACTTCCCTTAGAAATAGATTCACTGATATTTAGTTCAAAGACGCCCACTTGCTAATATATTCTAAATCTCGCATACTAAGGTTTTAATACTTGCAATACTTTCAGGAAAGTCCTCCAAACAAGTCTGATTTTGACGTTTTAAAAATGTCATAGATAAAGTTGATATCAGTTAAATATTTCAACAAAACCCCGAGTTCAAACTGAAATATTTCTAACAAGAGAGTTTAGTTTCACATGTCAAGTGCATATATTGGTTCCATGTGTTGTAGAAGTGGCAAAATTTCTACGGAGACGGCATCGGGTATCAATTACAAAAAAGTCATAATAATACTCAGATATATGAAATGATATAGAAGAACCCACGCGTGGATTCCTGGTTAACAGTAGTATGCATAATGACCATCGTAGACTTTATTCAAGCGTCTAAACAATACTGCATGTCGATTGTCAAATAATAAAGAAAACATGAAACTGTGCACAATTTACGTGTCCATTTCAAAACAGGACAAACAAAAAGGGTTGGAATCCGCTTTGCCGGATCCTTCCAGATCCTACCTTTTTGTCCTGTTTAAAGTACCGCCATTGAACTACAAATCGTTAGTACTAAGGAATGTAGATGGTCACAGGAGTCCAACTATGAAGTTATAAGTACACGAGGGGTATCACCCGATTCGAACCAGATTGGTATCACGCGATTCGTATCCGATGGGTATTAGCGGTTTAGTACCCGATTATCCGATGTATGTCATCCGATTCGTACCCGAGTACCAGATGGGTATCTCACGATGCGTACCAGAATACCAGCGGAAAATCAACCGATTCGTACCCTAGTACCAACGAGAAATCACCCGATTCGTACCCGAGTACGAACGAGAAATCACCGAGTACCAGAGGAATCTCTCCCGATTTGTACCCGAGCACCAGATCTGCGGTTACCTGTGGCTATATACCACCAAATAGATTTTGAATGATCATACATGCAAATGAACGAACATTAAAGAAACAAAAATACATGATGAGATTCAATTACCGGAGTTGTCGTGTGATCCCAAGTATTTACTAGACATATGAATCCAATGAAATCGTATCCATATTTCATACAGGACTGTAAATACCTATTGTCATTAATTTCATCCATTTTGTATTATAAGGACGTACTATTAGCTTTGGCAAATAAAACAACAATTCCAGACAAAAATCTTTTAAAGAGGTTTGCAAAAAACATCCAATCTACGGCACAGGAAATAGTTTCAATATTTCCGGCTCTTGAAATGGAAAATTACTGTTTTTGTCGTTGGTTACGTGGTTGAATCAATATTTTCCCGTCAGACACTGAGGGAGATTGGCCCATCAAGTCAGTGCTTGTAAAACTGTGCCATCAATAATTCAGCTAGATGTATAAGTGATCCATCACTGAAGGAAGGAACAACATCAACAGTCGAGGTTCAGGAAAACAATGTAGTGTGAATTATATCAACAAATTGGAATCGTTCTTATACATGATCTTAGGAAACGTGTACGCCATATTTGTTTGAGAGAAATTGGACGGTTTTAAAAACAGGACCTGTGATTAGTATACACTATTAAGTGTTTTGCCACTAATATGACAATGTATATGTTCCCCGGCGCTAATGTTGAGTCAAGTAAGACATTGGGTATTATGGGTCATGAGATATGGCGTTAACAAGAGTCTAAAAGTGGTCAAAGTGTTATGGTGACCTTGAAAACGAGGTCAAGGTTACGAATGTTAAGTGTTGTCTGCATAATCCGCCGATATACAACATGTAGAATGTCACCACATTTGAAGACATTGGGTGATATATTTCATGAGAATTCGCGTTAACAAATTCCGCCAATGGACAACCATGATATAACCGTGTACTGGTTAGACGTTTCTTGTACAGTCTCGGAAATTAAATGTTTGAGTCTAATGTCACAATTTAATAAATGACAATCAGTTAACGAATTTTGAGAACTTGAGCTTTATATGATACTCGTAAAAATGCTTTGGTTTATTTTTAATCCAAACCATACTGTGACGGTTAAAACTTCATCGACCTGAGCCAGATTTCGTGTTCCGAATTTCCGCTACTCAGAGAAGGTGGTGTACCACAGCTACTGTACCACATCTCTGCAAAGCTCTGGAATTCCAATAAATAGGGGTCGGAGCTAATCGCCGCCTGTCAATCGTGTAATGTTGTCTTCATCACCATGACAATTATCCTTTCATCCAGGCTGAAATTCCTTCCATATCATTTATTCAAGTATCGAACCACGAGTGACCAAAGCTATACAAATGAGTCTTAATTCAGCATTTAGTCCCGGCAGGAATGATTCGCCGGGAATCCATTTAGAATTAGACTCTCCTTTATTGATCATTTGGATATTATCTTTTACCCAAATCTATGTTCCACATTCAGGTACATGTATTTCAAAATGTCCTGACGTCAAGTCCATGACGAAAGAAACCTAGCATGTTTTTTGGTCAAATCTCAGCCTAAAAAGTGCATATGTAATATAATTGTTAGTACATTCATATATATTGTAATTGCTATTTATGGACCACGTTGTACAACTGTAACTAGGTTCGATGACCCACATCATTGTTCCGAATAAAGAATATTGTCACGTCATCAAGTTGTTGATGTCCATATCGCATTTTCAGTCAACATCAATGGTTGATAACAGCATAATTGAAAACAAATTTTGGATAATAAAATTATAGAATCAATTTGCGTTACTTAAATAAAATAAAATAAAATAAAATAAAATAAAATAAAATAAAATAAAATAAAATAAAATAAAATAAAATAAATAAATAAATAAATAAATAAATCAAGACTTGTGCTAAATGACAACATGTTGGTTATATGTGACAAGTCGTGCTGGCAGTTTTGACGTGTAATGATTAAACATCATATATGAATAACTGATTATATATGTGAATTTGGATCAGTTTCCAATGGTTTTCAACCACATCCTTCGATAACACTGAATATATTTGAATTGGAATGAGATGCGTTAAGCCTGAGGATTGTACAGTCATGTATTTGAAAATTGATCTGAAAAACCTTCACACGTAGAAGACATAAGCTGAAGAGGTTTAGTGGGTATACTTCTTTTTTGGAAAGAGAACCTGCTCTTCTAGACAAAACTCTGTTCATAGGCGACATCGTGCTTTAGTTTCTTATTCTAACACAATCAATGTAGACAAAAATAGATTTTTTTCGAATATTTCCAATTTTCTTCGACGAACTTGAAACGACCTTGTATCTTCGCGATGTGTTTTTGTGAACTGACAACTTGAAATTTCTCGTTTTATTGAAGAAACTGTTTAGAACTTTTCATTTGACGTTTATTTACATTCAAGATAAACGCGATGGCTTATAATACTAATGCCCTGATATCCCTTGACAAAAGGAGCACAACTTGGAACATCACATAAGACGCTAATCAAATTCTGGATTAAATCGAAAACTGCAAGAAAAGCGACAGCGCTTAAAAGGATTGCTTGTGGGTATCTGACGTTTGTATGTCGCGTTCAAGTCGAGATCTGATCAGAAAAAGCATTGATTCGCACTTGCTCACTCTCTCACAAATGTCCATCAGTTCCCCAGAAGCAGAGAAGGAAAATGCATCTTGTGATGACTCTATGTTACTAACATCCCCGAGTTGAATCAAGTTGAATGCACGTATATCCTGATGGATACCCACATCTGAACCCCGGACAATTCTTTATGTTGTTCACACTTCAACAGAGAAAGTACGTTGTATCTACGGAACACCAGATCAAAGCAAGCTTTCAGAGAGCAAACTCCCCCTATGGACTATACGAAACCCGGAAGTTTGTTGACGCCTTCTAGGTTTGGATCCGGAGTACCTTTAAATATTGATTAATGGCAAAGAGCCATCTAGCAGTATACACTGCATCCCGTGGTGTATCAAAACAAGTTACAATGTCTTCTACAACATACGGTGTCTTCTACAACCTACGGTGTCGTCTACAAAGCACGGTGTTTTCTACAAAGCAAGGTGTCTTCTCCAAAGCACGGTGTCTTCTACAACCTTGGCCTCATTCTCTATATTCATACACCATCAAGCATGAGAAAGGACCACCTCATGTCATCGTCATGACCTTCAGGGAGCACATTTTCAAAGTCTTTGAGACATTTGATCAGAATGGTTAAAACCACAATACGGTTTCGAAACCACTCACCTGCATATCAGCAAAACGTATTAAAATATAATCATCGATTATAGCTAGAATGAAGTCATGTCCGGAAACTAAATAGACTGAGTTAACTTGAACCCGATGATTTATTGACATATACTTTTATATAAACTTAATCTACGAGGAATCTTGAGGAAATAATCCAAGTTACAGATCCTCTGCATACGTATTATCACTACGGTCTCCTACCCGTAGCCATTGATCGATTCCCATTCACACAACTGAATGGTCAAGCAATATAAGAGATATTAATCAATCCTATACAAGTACGTATATTGATAGTTCTACTCAGGAAGCGAAAGGACACCAACTTACAATGTGGTCGATAGAAATCAAACTTTCTATTTCCATATATATACATGTACCGTTCAAACTTTATTTCTATTCCTAAAGCAAATGCAAATAATTGGTTTGATGATTGTGTAATATTTTGACTTTCGGGTGATGAAATCAACGATTTTCTCGAGAAAAGCTTCGATCGATATACACTTTTCTAAAACGTACAATATTCAAACAAAGTTAAAATGAATACTCATATTGAATTCAAATGCAAAGACCAAGCAGTTTGAAGACTGTGCATAGACTTTACTCGAGAGACTCATATTTAATTCCAATGCAAAAGCCAAGCCGTTTGAAGGCTGCACGTAGACTTTACTCTAGAGTGAAAATGTATTATTACATGTAAGATTGTTCATAGTAAACTGCAGCAACCTTTCAGTAGAGGCGGGTAAATACTAGCGGAGTCAACGTCTGGATGAAGAAATCGGGGGATCTGGAGATATTGCCTCGCGTGTGACACGGTTCGGTATCGATCAACATGTCTGATTGTAGTATCATTTCGCCACAAGGCTTCAGCTTCCATAAATCAATGCAGAAGATTATATAGCAAGGATGCAATCCCATTATTCAGTGAAGGCGTGTAGGAGTGATGCCTATTAGTACAGCTATGAGCCTGTAATCTACTTCATCAAGGCAGGAACAGGCTAATAATGGTATAATAATTGCATGCTTCATAGTAGGTCTGTAAGAATCAGCTTTCAGGACATCAACATTAAAGGTCACATTAATAACTGGTTACAGAAAAAGAAATGACAAAGACGACGTTTAATTTCCTTCGCAATACCTTCCATGCTGGTAGCATTAGCGCATTGGTGCATTTAATTTAGCTGGAAAAATATGCATTATGCATTTTCATTATCAGGAATTGATTCTATAGAAATGAACAAATATGACGTTTTCGAAATTGCCTTTTCGGAGGAAGCTTTGAACTATATACGCGGGAATACCTCAATGGTAATACGTAATTTTGACACATTTATATTTAGTCTGATTAACCGACCGTCCCCTAGGAATAAGAGATGCAAAATATTGCATCTACAGAAACTAGGATAATATTCTGGCACAAGTTCAGTTAGCCAGTCACAAGGCTTCAAGCAAAATGGCGAGAAACTAAGGGCGTGTAACTCCAGTCAGCCCTCCTTACGCCAGTTTCCGTAACATTAGGAACGTGTTAAGGAATGATTCCGAATGCATTCAAAATGAGGATAATTTGAGAAGCTATGAGGTCCACAAAGATTAATTTTGCCTTCACTAAACTGGTCACAGAACAGTCGCCAATACAGAGCGTCTTCAGACCCCGAGGAGAGGAAGATAAGATATCGAACCAGTTCGTACACAGGTAGATGCAATATTTCGCAACGTTTACTCCTCGGAACAGTCAATCAGATCAAACAATAAATCAGATTAGCACATTTTTCAGGTCAATACCAAACCGTGTCACACGCGAGGGAAACATCTCCAGATCTCTCCCGATATCATCATCTAGACGTCGACTCTAGCTGCTAGCATCTACTGATATCTACTGAAAGGTTGTCTTTTCGGAATAAGTGATATATGATGACCTTATAGTATGACATGTTTAAAGTTACTTCATATAATCAGATCTGAAGAGCCAGAAGGCTAGTTTGCAATGACACTAGTGATTGTTGATGCTCGGCCAACAATTCCATGGGAGATAGGCGGGATCACGACCATATCACTTTCTCTCTAAACCTATGAACCAGCCATTCATTTAAAGTTTATTGGAAGGAATGTATTTCAGAGGAAGATTCGATATTTAGTCGCACACGAAGCTAATAAAACCAATCTTCACCATCTGCTGTGACTATTCTGATCCGGCAACAACTCTCGAGAACAGACACGAGATTACTTTTCTTCGTGCCTGATTGAGGGAGGTCTAACCACATGATAATTACCCGTCTGAGCTAACAGACACACACGACCATTATTGAAAACTTAACACCATTGAGCCAGTTAATAACTAGTTTATAAGAGGGCATTCTTTGTGTCTGTTTGAATCTTCCGAGAAGTAAGATCCCCAGTAGTCTCTAAAGAGCCATTACAACTACCGTGTTTGTTTGACACGAACTAAACTTAATAGTAATGTAATTAAAGTTTTCGAAAGTTAACGGATTACGTTCCTTTTAGTGCCGCTAGGGCAATGATCAAGTCATAAGCAGAAACAACTGGTGAAGAGATTGTTTGCTTTGTTGACAAGAAGTCAACCTATTCCCCTTAATGTTAGCATTACAATGTTATGTGTATTTGTCAATGTTGAAAACTATTTGGCCGATCCCTCTTCTTCTAGTGACATATTATACGTACTATTGTTTCTCAATTGGATTGTACCACTGGAATATGCTAGATCAAGAGCAACAGTCACAGGGCAATATCTTATACGAGCTCCCGGCAAATATCCCTGGTATGTATATGTGCATAACTAACCTTGAGGCGATAAGTCGTCCTGTTTACCATACACCTCGATATACCGCCACATACAGGATATGCGATCATAAATTCTAATTGGAGGCCTTATCTGACATATGTTTCACAGTGTCACGTAACGTTTGCATATAATCTTCAACCCCTTGTGTGCTATGCAAGTAACTTCAACAAGGTGTGCTGTCCCGTAGTTTGTTGAGCGCCAAACCAGGTTTCAGCGTCCAGTTAGAGTTAATCTCTTCGATCAGGGTAAATCTAGCTTTAGCTATACCAAAAACTTCAATAATTTACCTTTGCCTCGACCCGGATTTACAGATACAAAGTCGGTGTAAATCGTGCACAAGATAAGGACAATCTAGCTTGAACTGACACACATTCAACTAATGTACACGTAGTCATTGTGCAATCAGTTTGAACATTTTCTGATCTCATAGTGCTAGGTGCCAAGCAAAGAAACAGCAAGTCCCATTTGTCGGAATCGAACCCGACCTTCTGGACGCACAGCCTACAAACTGACCTTCATCAACGGTGAAAACGTACTAACAAGTCCAAATAATATCCAATACAGACAGTGAAACTGATGTCATGGTTCAGAGAAACTCACCTCAAACTGACACCATGAATAAACGGATAAATAGATTCCATAACGATCCTAACATACAATGAAACTGATGCCAGTGTGAGCAGACATAACGACACATTTGCTATAACCAATACGGGTGGTAGGTCTTATAACGGGTAGGATACTTTGTGCGGAATAAGGACAAGCTATTATAGGAGTGCTACGGGTGGGCCCTGTTATTGGACTATAGATATGAATAAAGTAAAATTTATGATCCTATGTAATGATCATTCATGACTACAAACAAACTATTACAGACTTGCCCATAGAACAACATACCGACTGATGAATTTTATAAATCTATAGCTGGACAAAGAAAGGCTTTATCCCACGATACTTCAACTTTGACTTACAGTCATTAGTAACAAGCCTAACGCTTATGGTTTCATGCTTAGTTTCTATGTTACTTTCTAAACAACTAGGGAGAAACATTTCTTTCAAACACCTGATCATGAGTATAATAAGGTATTGTCTATCATAACTTCCCACATAAGGATTTCAATCACGTTGAATTGTTGTGAAATTCGAGTTTAATATAGATACTTTATAAGGAAAGACAATGCAACACAACTGTCTAGATTTGATATGGCAATGTGCCAATACGGTTGATATTATTTAGCTCCATATGACTGTAAATAACTGCAGCTTTGGTGACCATGGATTTAGGTCGAAACAGTGCATCTTCTCTTTGATTTTAAAATATATGGACTGATGAAAAAGTTTTGGAGAGGTGTAACAAATATACGTGAAGAAAGCATACAACCCGAGGTATTTACCTAAGCAACATTTCAATAGAAAATTGGCCTATTCATAATCATAATGTTTTGACTATATAAAGGATATGCTCGTTACCATTTGAACGGCAGTGACTCTAAACGTAAACAAAATGAAGTCATCAGTCTCGTCTGAAATATGTTCTTACAATCTTTAAAATGATTGATACGGATT